>CM012455.1:4422500-4585000 GCA_003999625.1 Oryzias javanicus | reverse complement strand
TGAGAGACACAACGCTGAGATTGCAGCTTTTCATCTGGACAAGTAGGTGAACCTGTTTGTCTGATTTGATGTCCCAACTGAAACTATTTAAGGTCAAAAGTGACTTTTTTTTTCAGTCTGTCCATCTGCTGTAATCAAGATGTTCTATTCTAAACAATGTTGAGGGGTTTAGGCTATAACTGAATATTTGAAATGTGGTCAAAAAAACGGCTTTCCAGAGTCGGGATAATCCAGGTTTGAGGGCTAAATCTCAGATGATCTCTGCAGCTCAGCAGGATTGATCACCTCAGGCTTTAGAAGAGGAACTGCATGTCTGTAAACTTTACAGACGAAACAAAAAAGACAAAAATAATATATTTTTAAAAAACTTTTAACCTCTTAAAATCTGTCTGAAGGACAAAAGAGATGGAAACATTTAGTTATGGAATTTGCTTAGGGATTCAGTTCTTTTGTTTTGTGACCTTTAACCCCACCTTGTTAGAAATCAAACCTTTGATAATGTAATAAATATAATAAAAAGTTTCCTGTAATTAAGGCTGCTCTTCAACTGAGGCTTTCACGTGTCTGTCAAAAGACCACACCCACAAAAGGGGCGGGATCATTTGTTTTATGGTAGACTCCACCCACAAAAGGGGTGTGGTATTTTGTTTTTATAATACTCCACCGAATGTAATCTTTTGTTCTATAAAAGACTCCACCCACAAAAGGGGGCGGGAACTTTTATAAGACTCCACCTACAGAAGAGGTGTGGTATTTTGTTTTTTAAAATATTCCACCCACAAAGAGAGCATGATATTTTTTGTTTTAAAATAGACTCCTCCTACAAAGTGGGCGTGATATTTTGTTCTATAAAAGATTCCACAAAAGAGGCGTGAACTTTTGATTATAAGACTCCACCTACAAAAGAGGTGTGATCTTTTGTTTTATAAAGTTCCCTACCCACAAAAAGGGGCGTGAATTTTTTTTACAAGACTCCACCTACAAAAACAGGTGATGTATTTGTTTTTTTTAAAGGACTCCACCCATAAAGGGGGCGTGAACATTTGTATATAAAACTCCACCTACAGAAGAGGTGTGGTGTTTTGTTTTTTAAAATATTCCACCCACAAAGAGAGCATGATATTTTTTGTTTTATAATAGATTTGTCCTACAAAGTGGGCGTGATATTATGTTCAAAAAGGGGCGTGAACTTTTGATTATAAGACTCCACCTACAGAAGAGGTGTGATCTTTTGTTTTATAAATGTAAATTTTAAAGTTCTCCACCCATAAAGTGGGTGTGAACCTTTGTTCTAAAAAAGAGGTGTGGTATTTTGTTTATTTAAAAGACTCCACCCATAAAGGGGGCGTGAACTTTTGTTTTATGAAAGACTCCACCCACTAAAGTGGGTGTGAACCTTTGTTCTAAAAAAGACTCCACCTACAAAAGAGGTGTGGTATTTTGATTTTTTTAAAAGATTGTTTTTCGATTTTAAAATAGACTCCTCCTACTGTTTTATCAAAGACTCCACCCACAAAAGTTTTTTTTTTTTTTTTAAATAGACACAAACCAGCCAGACAATTGTTGGTACATTTCATTTTGAGGTTGTTTTTTGAACTGAGGCTTTCGAAAGACCACACCCACAAAGCGGTGTGACTTTTTGTGTTATATGCAACTCCAGCAACAGAGGGAGTACCCATAAAGGGGGCATGGTCTTCAGTTTTATAGAAGACTCCACCCATAAAGGGGCGTGGTCTTTTGCTTTTCCAAAAAATGAGCACAAGCAGTCTGACAGTTGTTGAAACATTTCTGCTGTTGAACTGAGGCTTTCACATGTCTATAAAAAGACCGCATCCCCAAAGGGGGCGTGGCTTTTTTGTAAAAGACTCCACCCACAAATAGGATGTGATTTTTTTATTTATTTTTTTTTATTTCCACCCTGAAAAGGGGTTTAGTCTTTGTTTTATCATAAAAAATTATTTTAAAAATATTATTCAGATTAACATGTACTCACACAGATGAAGGAAATGTAGTGGTACACTCAATAACCTGTTTTTTTTTATTAAAGTGTGCCTGGCTCTTTCTTCCTTTTGTTCTCAAATATATTTAACTGAAGGCCCTAAATTCCATAAATAAATTGAAGTAAACTTTGAAGTATCACTTATTTAAATTTTCCTCAAATTTTCCTGGACGCTGGTTTAAAATAAACACAAATTTTTACCAAAACTCATTGAAAAATGTTGAATTTGACCCCAAAATCAGCTTATATGAAGCAGTTTTCTTTTTATTTAGCCTATTTTAATTATTCCCACCACTAAAGTTCTCGCTTTACTTTGTCCCACCCACTATTTTGTTTTCAGAAAGTCTGATTTTTTTTTGGGGCACACATTTAACAAATAAAAACAATGGTAACAAAAGTCATTCTGGATCTCAGCGACAGTTTAAGTTCACAGCTACAGGAAGAATCTGGTGACAACAGCGTTTTCATCTGACTTGATATTTAAACTGACTTCCCGGATTTCAGTCGACGACGATAAAGTGGGTTACTCCAAGAAAAACTGATGTACGTCTGTTGCTGTTTTTAAGTTAAATTTATTCATGTTGGAATCCCGTTCACACTCCTCCCATGTGGCCTAACCTGGTTTCACTCAGCTACACGTCAGTAAAAACAAAAAAAAGGTGAACGAGCTGCCATTTGATTTTTAGAGTAAGAATGAAGAGTTTGAGGTCAAGTTGACATTTGGATTTGTTACCCCCCCTGCAGCTGCACCCCGTCTGCAGCGTTCATGTTCAGCTCACCTGGCTTTACAAGATGGTGTGGGGAGGAATCTGTTTCCCTTAAGTCAGGGGTGTCAAACTCAATCGCACAAGGGGGCAAAATCCAAAACAATCCTTAGGTCACGGGCTGAACAGGATAAACATTTATTGAACACTCAAAAACTACATTTTAAAACTTTATAACCCTGACTTTTTAATATATTCATAATAATAATATAATTTATAACATTTATGATATAATAATATTGTATATAATGAACTAGATATACTGCATTACCGGCGATAATTCTAGTGTGAATGCTGTAAGATGATTTTTATATGAATTTATCTCTGCAGCTATTTTTACAACATTACATTTATTGATTGTTTAGCAGTTTAATGGTGTTTTGTGTTTTTCTTTATTATCACACCGCTTCTATAACAGAATTTCCCTGCGGGATAAATAAAGTTGATCTTGAATCTTGAAGATGAATTTGTCAGCTGAAGATGCTAGTGCTGAAAGACGCTGAAGCTAATATATGAAAATGCTGAAGCTGTTAGGAAGCTAAATTATTAGCTAAATGCCAAAGTAGCCTAATAACCATGAAAAGAAAACTTAGATTAGCCAAAACAGCTAGCATGTAAATATTAGCCTAACTCCAAAACAGCTTTAAAAAGCATAAAAAGAAAATACCAAATTAGCCAAAACAGTTAGCATGTAGCTGAAATATTAGCTGAACTCCAAAACAGCCTGAAAAACTTAAAAAAAAATGTAAATTATCCCAAATATCTAGCATGTAGCTGAAATATTAGCTAAAGTCCAAAACAGCTTAATAAAACTTAAAAAGAAATGCCTAGATTAGCCAAAAAAGCTAGTATGTAGCTGAAATATTAGCTAAAGTCTTAACCAGCCCAAAAAACTTAATAAGAAATTCTTAGATTAGCCAAAAAAGCTAGCATGTAGCTAAAATATTAGCTAAAGTCCAAAACAGCCTAAAAAACCTTAAAAAGAAAAGCCTAGATTAGCCAAAAAAAGTAGCATGTAGCTGTAATATTAGCTGAACTCCCAAACCGGCTACAAAATTCTTAGTGAATGCCAAACAAAAAAAAAAAAAAACAAAAGAAAATGTAAATTATCCCAAATATCTAGCATGTAGCTGAAATATTAGCTAAAGTCCAAAACAGCTTAAAAAAACTTAAAAAGAAATGCCTAGATTAGCTAGCATGTAGCTGAAATATTAGCTAAACACCAAAACAGCCTGAAAAACTTAAAAAAATAAACATAAATTATCCAAAATAGCTAGCATGTAGCTGAAATATTAGCTAAAGACTAAACCAGCCCAAAAAACTTAATAAGAAATTCTTAGATTAGCCAAAAAAGCTAGCATGTAGCTGAAATATTAGCTAAAGTCCAAAACAGCTTAAAAAAACTTAAAAAGAAATGCCTAGATTAGCCAAAAAAGCTAGCAAGTTGCTAAAATATTAGCTAAAGTCCAAAACAGCCTAAAAAACCTTAAAAAGAAAATCATAGATTAGCCAAAAAAGTAGCATGTAGCTGAAATATTAGCTGAACTCCCAAACCTCCTACAAAAATCTTAGTGAATGCCAAAACAGTCCAAAAGAGCTAACTGAATGTCAATTTTTAAAACTTTAAATTTTTAACATAATTATGAATAATAAAGATGCAGGAATATTATTCCAGAATAAATCAACTTAAACCTTAAATAAGTTTCAATATTTTACTCTCCATAAAAATATATTTTGTCAAAATTATACAAGTTAGAAACAAGTGCAAGATAACATTGAGTCCTTAATAACAATGAAATAAAATGATCTGGAGGGCCGGATAGAATTACTCGGAGGGCCGGATCCGGCCCCCGGGCCTTGACCTTGACACATGTGCGTTAGATCTTCTCCACACTTGTGCTTTTGAGCGGCGGATGTTAGCGGGGGTTATGAGCGCCTGCGGGCCGTGAGTCATGGAGTATGAATGCCCCACCCCCCCTACCCCCCACCCCAGCTCAGCTCACCTGGCTTTACGAGATGGACACACTTTCTCTCTGATGGACAGAAGTGTGTCGAGCTGACGCCGCCTAAGCGGATGTTTATTACAAAGCGACAGGAGATGATCCACACTCAGAGTGGTGTGGAATCTGTTTCCCTTAAGGCACAATGACACAGTTCATCAGCAGTTGCCGCGGCGTTCCTCGCCAGTCTGCTGCACATCTGGTCCTGGCTGTACCCCCCCCCCACACACACACACACACACACACACACACCAGCACATGTGTGGGTTCAGAGGAAAAGAAGGAAAACCAAAGGCATGCAAGGCCCTGCGCCCATACTAAATATAAGCCAGGCAAGCTTTGCCAAACGTGTCTTATTTTTTTTTTTGTCTGTTCTAAATTAGAGCTGCTGCTGGTGCAGAGGCTGCACTGCCTCCCAGGAGGCCTGCAGACACACACACGATCACACGCACACCCAGACACAGCGCCCGTCTCCTCCCCTGCAGACTGCACTGCTTTAAGCATCATTAATTATGTGATTGGATTTGACTGGGGCGGTGGGGGGGAGGGGGGGCGTCGTTGCATTTTGCTGCATTAGGCAGTCAGCATATCTGGACGACTCGCTGAGCCCCGATATGACCTCCCAATATTGAGCCATACATCTCCAAATTCATGGGAACCACGGCGGACATTTTTCATATGGGAACGCGTGAAATTCCCACGCTTGGTGAGCGCGCGGCGGCTCTCGGCGGGGTTCCCGGTCCCATCTGTGAGTTTAAACAGCTGCTGCGGAAAGAAGGCTTTACAGAGAAGAGAGTTCAGGAGATAAAGAAAAGTGTTCGCTCAGGTCGCTTCTCGCAATAAAACCACAACTATCTATGAAGCGTCCAAAGTATGGCAATAATTAAGACACATGCAAAAAGCAGGAAATCTATCAGTTATGTTAAATGTCATTTTTCACATTCTTTTATTATTTTTCTGTCATTAAAATGAAAAAAAAAATGTAGTTTTTTTCGAAAAAGAGTAACTTTTACAACCACATCAAAACCACTGACAGGTTTTGTTAATGTCACAGTGCCCCCGTGTGGCCGTAACGCGGAATTGCACAGCCAGAAAAAGGAAAAACCTGCTCACACAAGGAACTGAAATTGTACATTTATGAGTTTGGTTAATACATAAAATTACAAATAAAATAAAAAAATATATATTTATAACATTTGATTTGATTTTAATTGGAAATATTATTAATTTTGCATAAAAACTCATTTAAAAGAGAAAAATTATTTATTATAAAAATAATAAAAACTGTTAAACTTTAAATAATAATAAAAACAATGAATTCTGAACTGAATGGATTTTAGAGACTGCTATGATCACTGATTGGTGGCTTTAAAATGAGCTTTAATGTTGAAAAAATACCACTAAATGTAAATTTAAAAGGGCTTCAGTTTTACTTTTATAACTTTTAGTGCACAGCACACATCACTATTACGACATTTTAAATATTTAGAGACTTCTTGCTGTACTCCGGCTGTAAAATGTGTCGATTGTCTCCAATATCTTCATTATCTAAAAATATAAAGACTTTAACTTTAGTTTTTATTACATATTCAGTAAATGTAGGATTTTTTCATTGTTTAAAAAGAAAAAAAAAATTCCTAAAGGGCCTTTCACTCTCCTTCTCTGTCTTTGCCACCCTGTGACAAACGCTTTTTTTCCTTTAATATCAGCTTTTCTGTCAGTTTTTTCTCCATAGCAACCATTACATTTTTTGGTCACCTGAGAGTGACAAACATTTCTATGTAAGTTTTAGAAGAATTGACAAAACTAAATTTTTAAATTTCCTTGGTAACTGAGGTTTTTTGCTAACCACGCCCTCATTCCTAATATGTTTCTATTGTATGTTATATAATTTTGTTCGGTTTGAGCCAGGGATTCATCTATTCCATTTTCACAATATTCTGATATGAAATACGCAAATTACAGAGGAACATCACTTTTGCTAGCTTGCCATGCTAACGATGTTCAAAATCTACAAATTTTATTTCCAACATTTTTTCCCAACTAGCTTCCTAATGAAGCTCGAGGAGTTAGGAGGCGATAGATTAAAGTTTCAGTTTGTGGAAGGTACTAAATGTGATTTATTTTGAAAATTCAAGATGGCGGCCTCTTCTTGAGGTCAAAGGTCGACAAAATTTCGGTTGGGTTTGTGGAGTTAAGCTGGAAAATGTGATTGCCACAAAATAATCGCCAAGCCATAGCTCCTGTAGACATCCCATAATAGTTTCCAAACTACCTCGGCACGTGTTCTGGTTTTGTTAGTTGATTTAAATTTTTCTTTTTTTTATATTTTGGTTCCATTTATTTTTTTGACCGTTCACTAAGCTTGTTTTCAACGTGTGCTAGTCATGTGAAAATTTTTGTATATTTGTAAAAATGTTTTGAGCCTTTGATCGTCTACCAAAGTTCTGTGATCTAACCCATCTTTTTTGTTTTTCCTCTTACAGGATCTTGGACTTCCGGCGTGTTCCTCCCGTTGCCGGCAGGCTGGTGAACATGACCAAAGAGATCCGGGACGTGACCCGAGACAAAAAGCTGTGGAGGACCTTCTTCATCTCCCCAGGTACACCGTGAATTTCCATCAAAACCTCAAACCGTTACGTCCCCTGTGAGTAAACCTGGCTCAGATCTATGGGGGGAAAATAAAAATAGGGGACAATAACAAAAACTGGACACCAATAAGGATAAAAGGAACAGTTTATTAAATAAATTAAACCCTGTGTCCTGAAATAAAAGAAAAAAAATAAATAATTAGTGTGGTGGTTCAAACAAAAGCAAAACAAAATGGAATTGGAACCTCAGCCAAACATAAAATAAGTCAGGGAGACTGGTGACCCAGCCATGTCGACCGCTGGAGTCAGCAGCTCTCTGCTAAAAGCTGCCTAACCTAAATCTACCTGAAGAAAACAAATAAACAAAGTCGGCAAATGAAGACTACCAAGGTCCAACTTCAAACTAAAATAACAAAACCCAGCAATATAAGACTTCTAGGGACTGCCTAACCAAAATCTACCTGAAGAAAACAAATAAACAAAGCCCACAAATCAAGACTACCAAGGTCCAACCCCAAACTAAAATAACAAAATGAAGGAATGTAAGACTACTAAAGGCTGCCTAACCAAGATCTACCTGAAGAAAACAAATAAGCAAAGCCCGCAAATAAAGACTACCAAGATCCAACCCCAAACTAAAATAACAAAACCCAGCAATGTAAGACTGGTAAAGGCTGCCTAATCAAATCTACTTAAAGAAAACAAATAAACAAAGCCCGCAAATCAAGACTACCAAAGTCCAACACAAACTAAAATAACAAAACCCAGCTGTGTAAGACCGCTAATCGGTGCCTAACCAAAATCTACCTGAAGAAAACAAATAAACAAAGCCACAAACTAAGACTACCAAAGTCCAACCCCAAACTAAAATAACAAAACCCAGCTGTGTAAGACTTCTAGGGACTGCCTAACCAAAATCTACCCAAAGAAAACAAATAAACAAAGCCGCAAACTAAGACTACCAAGGTTCAACACCAAACTAAAATAACAAAACCCAGCTGTGTAAGACCGATAATCGCTGCCTAACCAACATCTACCTGAAGAAAACAAATAAACAAAACCTGCAAATCAAGACTACCAAATCCCAAACTAAAAACACAGCAGTGTCAGACTGCTGAGGAAGAAAAGACTAAAACATAGCAGCACAACTTAAAGTAAAACCCGAATGCTACATCGGTGAGGCCTCCTTCAGCTTTAGTACTTGCCAGATGAGCAGATTAGGAGGCCACGTTGAACCGGTGCAGGAGCAGCAGGACGTAACGCCAACCAACAAAGAAAGCACAAAAGTGGAATCTTTGCTCCCATCTCTGGAGAATAAAAGTCTGCCCTCAACATCGTCTTCAAACTACAAAAATGAAAGGCCAGCAAAAATCAACAGCTCCTCCTAATGAAATGCAAAGCTTCTGGCCTAAATTACCAGGATATTAATTTGTGTCGAATTAGTACTATCATGGGACTCTACCTTGTGCCAAAGCACGACAATTAATTAGCAATGCAGCTTCTCAGTTCTTTACACCTGGAAAATTCTCCCAGGAATCAAATTAGCAGCAGCCTCAGCATTTGATCCAGTTCAGTGAGCGTCCCCAGGTACTTTTAATCATGCTCGGCTTTGAATGTTGGTGGAATGATAAAAGGGTGAAAACAGGGGGCGGGGCTATCAAACTCCTGAAAATGCGGAGAGGTTTCCCGTCAGCGTCTGTCTTTTTTTCTGCCGTTTCAGCCAACAACGTGTGTTTCTACGGAGAGTGCTCGTACTACTGCTCCACCGAGCACGCTCTGTGCGGCAAACCGGACCAGATAGAGGGCTCCCTGGCCGCCTTCCTCCCAGACCTGGCACTGGCCAAGAGGAAGACCTGGAGGAACCCGTGGAGACGCTCCTACCACAAGCGCAAGAAGGCAGAGTAAGAGTCGGACTGCAGACAACAGTTCATTTGATAAAAGTCTACAGCTACAGAAACACTTGGCATGTTCAAGATTCCTCGTTCAGCGTGATCAGTAGTATTCACACCGGACTGTTACTACCCGATACTAGTACCTGTACTCACGGTTGGAAGAGGCTTGGTGTAAAATGCAGAAGTGGTGCAAATCTGGCAAATCTTGCTCCAGGCTTTTTAATTTGCAGTTCTCTTCCGACATACGAAGACTTTGTGGCAAAGAATTCAAATTTCTCTTCCGTAATCGATTTACAAACGGTTAGCACTAGTGTGAACGGCACAGGACGCCATCCATACATCACTACCAAATCCAAGTTCAACTGGTTTACCTTTCAGCGTGCGCTCAATAGCCGTTTGTTTTGTACGTAGCACAAAAAAACTTGCATGAGCATGAGAGTTTTGAACACGGAAGCCGGAAATGCGCATTTACATGAGTATACATAGACTTTTATTTGAAGGAATCGCGTGTTGCCAAGGTCTGTGTGAACATGGCTCACCTGACTCGCGTCTCGTCGATTCAAATGTCAAGGATTCTGCTTCGGGGAAGGAACACCGCTAATTTTATCAAAAAAACTCACACTATTGAGAGCTAAGAGATAATGTTATGGGATAAAAGAAATCCAACAGTTCTAAATGAATTCCGATGATCAATTTATGATATAAAATGGTATAAAACCTTCAATGAGGCAGCTCACTCGTCAACACTCACAACTGTGGGTCAAGAACCACGAAATTTGAGTCGCAACCCACGACATTTGGTCATGTTTCACGAGATTCAAATTGTAATCCACGGCTTTTAAATCTTGACCCACGAAGTTGGAGGCGCAACCCACAAGATTTGAGTCGCAACCCACAAGATTTGGCCGAGATCCATAAAATTTGGTCCCCAGTTTACAAGATTTGGTCGCGACCCAAGACATTCAAGTCTTGACCCACGTAATTTGAGGCGCAACCCACAAGATTTGGCCGAGATCCATAAAAGTTGGTCGCAGTATACAAGATTTAAGTCGCAACCAATGAAATTTGGTCGCAACCCATGATATTTAAGTCTCAACCCATGAAATTTGAGGCGCAACCCACAAGATTTGAGTCGCAATCCACAAAATTTGGTCGCAGCTCACATGATTTGACTCGCAACCAATGAGATTTGGTCGCGACCCACGATATTTAAGTCTTGACCCACGAAATTTTAGTTGCAACCCACGAGATTTGAGTCACAGTCCACAAATTCGGTCGTGACCCACAAAATTTGAGTCAGAACCTTCAAGATTTCAGTCGCGACCCTCGAAATTTGGTCGTGGCTCCCGAGATTTGAGTCAAGTGAGCCACCAGGTCAGAGCTATTTGAAGTGCCGGTCTCTGCTGAAAAAAATGGTTTCAACTTGCAAGGCATGATGGGACCGCAATGCAACGGGAAGGTGGGATAGTCATCTGGTAGACGCTGAACTGGCGATGTGCTGTAGACATCTATGCATTGATGTCTGTAGCATTTCTATAGCGGTAAACGTTGAGAGATCTATCGATGTGTTCATACCCGCTGGGTTGAGGTCAGTCTGTTAGTGAGATTATCAGAGGAAGATTTTGAATGAAAAGTCTGAAACTCTTCAGGTGGGAGGTGGACCCGGACTACTGCGAGGAGGTGAAGCAAACCCCCCCGTACGACAGTGGAACGCGGCTGCTGGACGTCATGGACATGACCATCTTTGACTTCCTGATGGGTGAGGAGTGCATCACTGTGTCCCCCCAGTGGCGTTCAGGTGCAGAACTCTACCGTGGTTTAGCTTTTTTGCTGACTCAGGCGTTTTTTCTTCACAGGAAACATGGATCGGCACCATTACGAGACCTTTGAAAAGTTTGGAAATGAGACTTTCATCATCCACCTGGATAACGGCAGAGGGTAAGCATCTGGATAGTATTAATCTATTTTTAACACTTTTGACTGATTTGATGTAAGATTTTTGCAAAAATTATCACTTTAAAGCAGTGGTGCCCGAAACTGGCCACGGACCAGTTCTGGGCAGCCAACAAAAAAAAAAAGAAAACATATTTCCGTTTTGTTTATTAACTGGTTCTGAATGAAGTTTTATTTTTTAAACTACTGGATTCTCACTCTTAAGACATGTCCAGTCATTCATCTTTATCACGCTCTGACCGCCAAATTAAAAGCACAAACCTAACAAAATTACAAAAAAAAACAGCTTTGTTTAAAAAGTTTTTTTGAGTTAAAAAAAAGAGTCAGAGAAGAAACCAAATAAGAGCGATTGACTTCAAAATAAAAGAAATTCAGATTTAACATGAATTTTACTTGAAGTATGGATTATTGCGACAGTTGTTTCCACAGACCAAACGCGCTCTGCACAACATGCGTCAACTGACTCTCTGGTGTTACAGAGATGTGGCTAATAAAGCTGAATCCACTTTGGATTTATTGCTAATAAATGTGTAAAATACTCGTTTTTATGATGGTATTTTATTTTGTAGTATCTTAAAAGTCGGGCGAGGCTGAAGGAAAAACTAAGGAAAATTCTACGTCACATTTTAATGGGTTTTAAAACCCAAACGTTTCACAGAGACGAAGATTCAATAAAATAAAGTTGTGGAAACTTGGTTAGAGACATTTAATAATATTCGGCAGTAAAGCTATTTAAAGCATCTGTTGAGAAACTTTAGCACAGAAAACACAGAGAAATACACAACAAATCAAGGATTCATTGTTTTGCCTGAATTGAGTTCTCAATAATAAAATAGAATTTTTTGAAAAAAGCTCCAACTTCTACAAATCAACAACTTGGTATCATTGAATCTTTATTCTCTGCAACATATCACAGACTGACTTTTGAAAGTGAATTTCATGTAGCAGGATTTTATTTTGAAAAATAGACCTTCTTGAAACTGGAAGCTTAAAATAATGAAACTTCATTGGTTTATTAGAATTGATTAGAAATGGTTTATTTCAAACAATCAAGACATAATAATGCATGTCAATACAATCAATCATAAAAGGTTTAACTAGAATGAGGGGAAGCGAACTTATATAATCTACTTTACTGTTTTTTTTTACAGAAATGATCAATATCTCGATTGTAATTATGATCAGATATTTACACCTTTTGAAAATAGATTCAGGTCATTGAGAATCCTGACAATAAATATAAGTAGCACTGCTTCAGACTTTATCATAGCATATCCAGATTTATTACCAAAGTTCAGATAAGAACCGCTGGTTTATCAGACTCCGTTCTCCTGGGAGGTGAGTGGAACTGGATGATATTTAGATCCAGGGAAATCCCCTCAGACTTGAGAAATGATCTGACTTGACTCTCCACGCTCTCATCGGCGTCCCAGCAGCACCGCTAGCTTCTGTGCTACTGTTAGCTGCATGAGGCTAGCTCAGGATTTGAGTGAGAGGATGACAATATTCATTCTTGCTCCTTGCTAGTTTGGCTTCAAGTCTCAGCGGTGGAGCTAGCTTAGCGTGGAGATAGCTTAGCTTGGAGTTTGTCAATTGCCCTTCTCAGGTCGGCAACTTCCGATGATGTATGGAGCTAAATTGGGGTCAATATTATTTGAAATCAAAATGAAATATTTTGAAAAAAAATATTAATGTTTGGCTGAAAAAATTGGTTTCAAAACTCAAAATTTCAATCTCAAAACTTTTTTTTTCAGTTTCGAATCTTTTTTTTTTTTCGTTTTCGAGTCGCAAAGTTTCCGTTTCAAAACTTTTGGCGTCGTAGCGCGTTGGGGCGGGGCTAACACAAGGACCAATTAAAAGGGGGCCAAAAGTTTTGAAACTGAAACTTTGAGATTCGAAAACAAAAAAAAAAAGCTTTGAAACTGAAAAAAAAAAACATTTTGAAATCGAAATTTTGAGTTTTGAAACCTATTTTTTCGGCCAAACATTAATGTTTTTTTTCAAAATATTTTATTTTGATTTCAAATAATATTGTCCCTGATTTAGCTCCATACAGATGCATCTTGGTTTTTATTGGTTAACTCTCTATATTGCAGAATTACTCATTTTTCTTTCTGTAATTTTGTGATATTTCAGGATTAAATTCACCTAAAGACGTCAAATCTGGAGAGAGCTTAAAACACGTCCGCTCATAACTCGAGATTGGAAACTTTATCAATTTTAACTTTTTCATTTTAACTTTACAAATGTAATATTTGCAGCAGGTCACCTGTTTTCCCATTTTCCAGCCACAGATTGTCCATATCCTGTGGGGGCAGTCGGACTAATCCATATTCCGTGATTAGATTTAATCCCAATTATTCTGACTTTCATGTGTTTTCTTAACTCATAATCAGGAGGATCCAAAACCCAAGTCGGCTAAAACATAAATCATTCAAACCTCTTGGATGACTGAAAATGTTTCCCTATTTTTTCCAGGTTTGGGAAGCATTCTCACGATGAGATGTCAATTCTGGTGCCGCTGACGCAGTGCTGCAGGTGAGCCTGTCTCCATAACTGGAACTGGAATGTGGTGTACCGCACACTACCGCGGCATACCACGCCCTACTGTGACGAACCGTGCCCTACTGCGGCGGTACCGAGGCGTACTGAACCCTACCGCAGCATACTGCACCCTACCACAGTGGTACAGTGGCGTACCGCGCCCTACTGTGGCGTACCGTGCCCTACTGTGAAGACTGCACCCTACCTTGGCGGTACTGTGCCCTACTGCGGCGGTACCGCGGTGTACTGCGCCCTACCATGGTGAACTGCGCCCTACTGCGGCGTACTGTGCCCTACCGCAACAGTACCGTGCCCTACCGCGGCGGTACCGCGGTATACTGTGCCAAACCGTGGTGAACTGCGCCAAACCGCAGCATACTGCACCCTACCACAGTGGTACAGTGGCGTACCGTGCCCTACTGTGACAACTGCACCCTACCTTGGCGGTACTGTGCCCTACCGCAACGGTACCGTGCCCTACCGTGGCGGTACCGCGGTATACTGTGCCAAACCGTGGCGAACTGCGCCAAACCGCGGCAAACTGCACCCTACCGCGGCGTACTGGACCCTACCGCAGCGGTACTGTGGTATACCGCGCCCTACCGCGCCGTACCGTGACGAACTGCACCCTACCTTGGCGGTACCGTGCCCAACTGCGGCGGTACCGCGGTGTACTGCGCCAAACCGTGGCGAACTGCGCCCTCCCATTGTGTACCGCGCCCTACCGTTGCGTACCGCGTCCTACCGCATACATGACGATGACATTTCCTGTTCTCCTCTCTGCAGGGTGAGGAAGTCGACCCACTTACGGCTGCAGCTGCTGGCCAGAGAGGAGTACAAACTGTCCACGCTCATGGCCGAATCCCTGACGAGGGACCGCCTCTCTCCCATCCTCATCCAGCCGCACCTGGAGGCCATGGACCGACGGCTGCGCCTGGTCCGTCACCCCCCCTTCGCTTATGTTGAAGCTAACAAAACTGACTCTCCTGTTTGGACTTGTTGTTGTCCTCTGGTAACACGATAGCGTTCACGTTTCACCAAAATTCTAGTTTGTCTGGAATTTACTTTAGAAAGACATGATTTAACAAAAATAAAAGAAAATCTAAAAAAAATTAACATTTAAGGCATTAAATAGTAAAAAAAAAAAAAATCTGTGCTTCATTTGATTAAAAACTTTGATCCTGTAACTTAATGCATTTAAACATATTAACATAATACAGGAGAGCAGCACAGAAATGCATTCTGGATGTTCAGCTGGTGGGAACTGCAGATCTAAAGGGTTTTACTCAAAGCTGTAAACTAAAATCTAAAGAGGCACAAAACCAGCTGCTTAAATCCTGAAAAACATGTTGGTAGAAAGAATTTTCTACTAACACTCCAAAATACACAGACGTTTTTTGGGTTAAGATATCATGTAATTTTAAAAAATCTGTACATTTATAAATGAATTTCTAATATTTTCACTTTTTGTTAGAAGTTAGATGCAGTTTGTAGATTTTTTTTGAGTAAATAATTCAGAACGATCCTCGTTGGTGGTGAAGAAACAGCGAACACAAACAAAACCAAAATCAACAAAAGTTTTTAAAAAACTATGAAAAATGTAAAAACTTAAAAATTGTTCAGATCAAAACGTTGAGAAATAAAATTAAGCACTTATTTCAAATATCAAACAATGAAATGAATTAAAAAAGTTTATATTTCTTACCTCTAAATAGTCATTTTTATAAATTAGAAGCTCTCATTGATTAATAAATGAAAGTACTGTAAAAAATTACTCCATTACAAGTTACCAATCCAATAATACTTGAGTAAAAGTATTAAAGTATCCGATTTTGAAAGTTCTTTTACTCACAGTGAATGTGAAAAACAATAAACTGTTTATTTATGAGGTTGTTTTTTTTGGTTGTAGAAATTAAATTTAACATGTCAGTGTTTCAAAATGGCGGAGAAAAATCAAATAAAAAAAGGATTTCTGAATGACAAAATCAAATCTAGATCAGTAAGAAAGACCAGAATTCACACTTAAGGTTCAGCGAACTATAAAGTAAAGTGTGTATCATATCATAAATGAAAATTATACACTCTGATTTCATTTTAGTTTGTTATATTTACGAATATATAGAATAATATCACACATTTGAGTTTGTCTTTTATTTTGAAAAGCAGTCATGATAACCCTTATCAAAAAGAAGTATACTCGAGTTTATTTTATTTATACTTTTTTTAAATTAAACCTAAGATAGTATACTTTAAGTATACTTTTATGTACTTATTAGAGGAAAAAAATACAAGTTTATGTTAAGTAAACTTTTCCAAAACTAAACTTAACATAGTATACTTTTAGTTTACTTTTAATGTACTTAGAGATAAACTACAGCTTCATGTTAAGTATATTGTTTATACTTTATACTTTAAACTTTTTGTCAAGATATGTTTTAGTGTAGATATTGGTGTACAAGTATTTTTCTTTTTGACAGTAGCTGAATTATTTTTAATGTTCTTCATAGAAGATTTGTTCAGTAATTTATCTTGTAGGTTTGTAGCAAGAAGTCAGACTTGGTGTAAATACCGAATGGTAAACTAAAAGTATAACATTAAGGTATTTTAAGTATACTTTCATAAACTTAAAGTAAATTAAAGGTTATATTAAATATACTTTCATAAACTTAAGCTTACTTATAATAAACTTGGAGTAAACTTAAAGTTTATCGCCAGTAAACTAGAAGTATACCAGAAAGTTTACTTTAAGTATACTTCTAAGTGTACTTTTTATAAACTAAAAGTGGGCCAATTTAGTACAAAGAAATATACTTGGTAGTAAACTTCCAGTATACTTTTTAAGTATACTTAGTATATACTTTTTTATACTTAAGTATACTTTAAAAAATATACTTGAAGTATTCTTATTTTTGATAAGGGAATGTCTGTCAAAAGTTTTTCATATTTTTCGTATTTCACATTTCAAAATAGATGCAAATGCGATGATGATGTTAAGTAGAACTAATAGTTTTTATGTTAAAGTCACTAAAAGAGTTCATCAGATAAATTTGGTGTTTTCTGGCGGTCTGCAGGTGTTGAACGCCGTCTCTGACTGCATCAGAAAGGAGGGGTACATCTACGCGGTGGAGGACGACCTCCTGGGAGACCGAGAGCACACGGGACGGAGGCGGAGGTAGCCGCCCGCGGCGCCGGCGGCCAGCTGTGACGGACTCTCTCCTGAGCCGATGCCGGTCCGTTCTGGAGGACCCGCCGGACTCGGAAGCTCCGGAGCGCGGCGTAGAGTAGGACCGGACCAGAGGACGGCTCCCCGTCTGCTTCAGGACCCCTGCTTTTGAATTCAGTGAATTCTGAGGGCCTCCTCCTCCGCAGCTGAACCTTTGAGTTTGGAATTCTCTTCACCACCAATGCAAGTTTTTTTACGAGTTGGAGGAGCGGGACGAGGGGCTTGTGCTTTTTAGAGACATTGAATCGGAGTGCAGGCTTACTCCTGTCATCCTTTTATCCCCAAAGCTGTTACATGTCTTTGAGAGTATTTATTAAAAAAAAGAAAAATCATATTTATTGTTTGAAATTAAGTGCTAAATTTGACCAAAACTGCTGCAGAAAAGCGCGTCGTGGCAGAGGCGCACTACCTTGTTCTGCCCAGCAGAGGGCAGACTTGCATGTGTCCATCCATCCACCTCTGTTTACAGCTTTCCTCTCTCTTTTTTTAACGCTTTAAAAAGGCCAAACGTGACACTTTTGATTATTTGTAATATATATTTGATGTCCAAACGTTGCTGTTCTTCTCCAGGATGTACATTTCCTTCACCGCCAACTGCTGATACCTTAACCGTTGGTGTCAATGACTCAGTCACTGGCTGAAAGTTAATATATTCAGTAGGAAAATCTAGTGCCTGTGCAATGATAGAAATACTTGAATGTGTGGTTTCTTATAGCCGAGAGGGTTCGAGCAATAGACGAGACGCAGATCTCTCGGTTCCCGTGTGCGTGGATGTGTGGGCGGAGCCTCAGATGGGCGTCCTAAAGTCAATCTGCTTTTAATCATTTTTAATTTTTTTTAAATTTGCCCCATTTGTTTCTGTGGATTTTGTTTTTCTTTCTTTTCTTTGCATCATGGTAAAAGTGCAATAAATCGAATAAGCATCGAGTCCGACTCTCCTTTTTATCTGAAGAATCAAGCGGCAGAAATATCCTTATGATATAAAATTACTAAAAATTAAATGGAATGTTTAATTTTTTTTGCTATTATTTTAAAATAACATTTTTATAGTACAGAACAGAACTCTGCAACCTGCAGATAGTGGCTCTTTGGATAAAGAAAACACATAAAAGTATTATTTTTATTTAAATTAGACAGTTTATAACAATTTATAAACTTAAGTAAATATTTTTCCATTCTTGATTACTTTTACTTCCTCCATAAAAGCCTGATTTTATCTTATTATCTGAAGCTTTCCAGAGCCGCAGTGTTATGATCCCATGTGGCAAAAGATGTCTTTTATTTTGAAAGGAAATGTAAAAAAATATTTCCTGTTTTGAGAAAATGTTCTCATTTTTATTCCTTTTATCAGAATTGAAACATAATTTATATTTACGCTTAAAAAATACATGGTAATGAATGCACAGCAGTATATAATCTGTGTTTTGATCAGTAGAAAACGAACAAACGGTTCTTTTACTGTTGAAAGTCGCCAAATTCGGGTATAGAGACAAAAAAAAAGTTATAAATATTAAAGGAGAGGAATATCTGTTGTACTAAAACGCTGATATTCTGAACAGTCGCATTTATTTACAGATTTTTTTACACAACGGGGCAAAAAAGTATTTATTCAACCACCAAATGAGCAAAGAGAGGTTTGAAGTTTTCATCTGTATTTCATTTATTTGCAAATTATGGTGGAAAAAAGTATTAAGTCTCCCAAAAACAAGAAATATTTCCGGTAACCCTTACCAAAAATAAGTATACTTCAAGTATGTTTTTTAAAGTATACTTAAGTATAAAAAAATATATACCAAGTATACTTAAAAAGTATACTGGAAGTTTACTTCTTTGTACTAAATTGACCCACTTTTAGTTTATAAAAAGTACACTTAGAAGTATATTTAAAGTAAACTTTCTGGTATACTTCTAGTTTACTGGCGATAAACTTTAAGTTTACTCCAAGTTTATTATAAGTAAGCTTAAGTTTATGAAAGTATACTTAAAATAACCTGTATAGTATACATTTAGTTTACTTTAAGTCTACTTTAGGTTTATGAAAGTATACCTAAAATAATATTTATGGTATACTTTTAGTTTACTTTAGGTATATTAAAGTATACTTAAAATAACCTTTAATTTACTTTAAGTTCATGAAAGTATACTTAAAATACCTTCATGGTATACTTTTAGTTTACCATTCGGTATTTACACCAAATCTGACTTCTTGCTACAAACCTACAAGATAGATGACTGAACAAATCTTCTATGAAGAACATTAAAAATAATTCAGATACTGTCAAAAAGAAAAATACTTGTACACCAATATCTACAGTAAAACATATCTTGACAAAAAGTTTAAAGTATAAAGTATGAACAATATACTTAACATGAACTTGTAGTTTATCTCTAAGTACATAAAAAGTAAACTAAAAGTATACTATGTTAAGTTTATGTTAAGTAAACCTTTCCAAAACTAAACTTGTAATTTTATAAGTACATAAAAAGTATACTTAAAGTATACTATCTTAAGTTTAGTTTAATAAAGTATCCTTAAAATAAACTCGAGTATACTTGTTTTTGATAACTTCTTCAGTCAGAGGATCTTCTGTCCAACACTCGATATAAACGTCACCTGTTGGACTCGTTATCTAAATGACAGACACCTGTCCACAACCTCCACCAAAGAGCTATCTTAGGACACCAGAAACGGATTTGTTGACCTGCATCAAAAATCGGTTATTAGGAAATGGAAGATGATCTCCCTCACCTCGTGGGGTCAAAATGATCTCCAAAAATCCCAGAACCACATGGGGGGGGGGACTAGAGAATGACCTGCAGAGAGCTGAGACTAAAGTAACCAGACGTGTGCATGTAAAGTTTACTAGAGAGTATCTGGATGATCCAGAGGATCAGGAGAGAAGAACTGTCTGAAGGAGGAAGAAGAAGAAGAACACCGTACTTACTGTAAAGCACGGGGGTGGAAGCATCATGCTTTGTTTCTCAGTAAAGGGACCAGGACGACTGAAAGACTGAATTCAATCAGTTAAAAAAAAAGACATGGGGTGGGGTGTTAGTTAAAGGGTTAATTTGCTTCAGTTTGTCGCCATTTTTCGATGTCAAAAGGACGAACGAGAACATCTGTGCGAGTCGTTTTCTCCTTTATAACCGGGAGCTTCAAGCTTCGGCCTCAGATCCACTGGAATGAAGTGAGGTCAAAGGTCAAAGGTCAAAGGCTGGACGACAGCAAACACCGCTGGGAGTGATGGTGTAGTACGGTGGCCCTGAAGTCCAAATCACATCAACAAATCACTCAATAAAAAGAAGGATAACAAAAAAAAAAAATAACCAAAACTTTATTCAATAAAGTAAGTCTAGAAATAATAGAACAAAACTTTATTGTCCACCAAGACAGAAAACGAGCTATGAGCATTTAAACATGAAATGTTCCTAATGACAAAAAAAAATCAAGTTAAAACAAAAGCAAGAGTAACAAAAAAAGTAAAATTTAATAAAAAAATTTTAAAAAAGGCACCACAAAGAAGCATCAAAATGTAAAATCATGAAACATGTTTTCCACTCTTAAATTCTCCTTTCATACATGACTGATGAATATTATAAACTATATTCAAATCAAATCTAAAAAAATGGTAGAAATGATGAAGATCGTTTTAGATCTGAACTCTTTCATCCTCGGCAAAAACTCCAAATTCAACATTTAATCTCTTAAATTACCGTAAAAGAGAAGATTTTATAAGAATTGAAATTTAAAAAAATTCAATTGAACTAATATCAAAACATCAAAGAAACGCTTGAGCTCATATTCTGAACATAATAGATACATTTAAAAATAAAGTCTGTTTTTGATTCACAAGCTCTATTGTTCTTCGATGTATTTTGTAAGATTCCAATTGTTTGATAAAGTTTTCTAGAAAATCCAGTTAGATGATCCTCAGATCTGGAAACAGAAACCATGACACAGAGGTGCATTGTGGGATTTGTGCCAGATTTCCTCCTGCAGTTCAGCAGGTTTCTGGTTCATGTTGGGCGTCCAGTTTCTCCATTTCTGATCCAGACTGACGGGAACGTAATCCTCGCTTTGAATGATGGGAAAACCAAAGATCCGTTGGGGAGAAGTTCCAGTAAAGCTCTTAGAACGGTTGCACAACTCAAACGAGGAAGAGGAGCTCCTTTTATCAGAAGAGGAGGTGTTTGGATCCAGCAGCTCGGGTTTATGTAAACTCGTTTGGTTAATCTGCCGCCGTAACTCACCGTAAACCAGGCGTGACAGCAGGAAGCCTTTGAATCAATCAGAAACATGTTAACGTCTTAGTGAAATATGACAAACACGCAGAAGAAGAACGGGTTCTGGTTCACGTAAGGCCGGACAGTACCGGTCCAGTAGGGGGCAGAACAGCAGAACCATCAAATGTGTCACCTTTAAAAAAGTAACATTTGCACCAATTAATAACAATATAACAGCAAATAACATGAAACTGAATTGAATTTACTCTGATCCTGTGGTAAAAGTGTTCCTAGAACTCTTTTAATTTTGATCCTGAAGTTTTTGACAAAATCAGAAAAGCTTTGAGCTTCATTTTCTTAGTATGTGTTCTCCATCATCACAAAAAACACCAGAACAACCAAGTGTTTTATTTATTTTGTCTTGTTTTGCTTGGTTTTTGTTTTATTATGTTGTGGGTTTTTTGTTTGTTTTTTGTTGTTTTAATTTTGTTGATTTTTTTGTAATTTGTTCTTTTTTATTGTTGTTGTTTTCTTTGTGTCTTGTTGTGTTTTTCTTTCATTTTTCTTTTGCTTTGGGTTGTTTTTGCTTTGTTTAAATTTTGCTTTGTTGTGTTTAGTTTTTTGTTGTGTTTTGTTTTCTTTTACTTTGTTTTTTGTTTTTTTTTATTTTGTGTGTTCTGTTGTGTTTTGTTTTTGTATTGTTTTTATTTTGTTTTACTTTATTTTTTGGTTTGTTTAAATTTTGTTTTGTCGTGTTTTTTGTGTTTGGTTTCTTTTACTTTGTTTTTTGTTTTGTTGTGTTTTTATTATTTTTTTGTGTTGTGTTTTTTGAAGTGTTTTGTTTTTGCTTTTATTTTGTTTTGTTGCATTTTTAGATTATTTTTATTTGGTGTGTTGTGTTTTTTGGGGTTGCTTGGTTTTGTAGTTTTTATGCTTTATTTTTTATTTTGCTGGGGTTTTTTTGTTTTTGTTGTGCCTTGTCAGAGTCGGTGTTTGAAATTTGGTATAAACAAACAAATGAAAAAAATAGAAGATAAAAAAATGTTATCACCACCTCAGAACTAGGAGATGAAAAAAGATTGCAAATATTAAAACAAATAACAAAAAATAAGGAAAAGGTATTTAAACTTAAACATGTTTCTCAAGTGGAAAACTAAAGTAAAACATCGAGCATGACAAATATTTTAAAGATAAAATCTAATTACTTACTAAGACATAATCTTACTCAAATTAAAAGGTTTGCATAAACTTTTTACTGATGTTACTTTTTTTAGTTTAGTTTAAAAGCTCTATTTTTTATATTAAAGTTAAACCGAGTTACATTTTGTCAACTGAACAAAAACAAAGACAATTTCAAACATAAAAGCATCAGATGTGGAACATAGACGGTTTCTAAACAGCAAACCTAAAAACAAACGTAGAATAATTACTGATGAATCACATAAATCCAAATATTAAAAATGTCTTAATTTCTTTCAAAAGCAAAATAATCAGGAAAACGCATCGATTAAAATTTTTTTTTTTTGCTTTTTGCTTTAGAATTTTTGATTTATTTCTGTTTTTGCAGTGAAAGCTGCAGAAAAATATGCTTAAGTTTTCAAAAGCGCATTAATAAATGGATGTTTTGAGACGTTTTTAGGTTACACCTTTTTCCAGGAGGAGAAACAAAAGAAGAAAATTCAGTGAAAGGATTTGGAAACCTTTTCTTTCTGTTCATTCATAATCCGAGGCTTAGCTGCAGATTTACGGAGCGTTTGTTTCATGATTCAGGGACGACGACTTCCCGCTTTGGATGTTTTCTTTATTTGTCAGGAAGTAATAAGCTAAAAGAATCGAGTTTGGACTTCTATAAAGATGTTTTTGTTTGAACATTTGAATCAATCAATCAATCATAGAAGGTCATTTTGACTTGTGAAATCGGAGGATGTTTCTGCAGACAAACGCGTGTTTTGATAACCTTTTCCTGACAGAACGGCCCCCGGAAAAGGCCCGTGGGGCAGTTTGCACCAGCGCCGAGCGAGGAGGCGGAGGAAGACGGCCATCAGAGGGAGCCCGGCGCTGGCGGGGCTCCGGAGGAAGCCTCGTCATGGGAGCCAGCTCCAGCCGAGCGGCTTATCAGATCTCCGCCAGCGTTCAACAGATCGTTTGGACGGAACGCTCAAACTACTAACGGCTGTTTAGCGGAGAGCTGTTCCCCCTCGTTTCTGTCTGGGGCAGGTTCGGGGGTTCCGTCGACAGGGGTCACGGCTGGTTTACCAGCTTCCAGTTCTGCGCCCGAACCCCAGGTTCTGGGAGCGGGCCCGGCGGGGGCCCGAGACCACACACGCGGCCCCGCAGACCTCAGGCTGTTTTCCCGGCCTCCTCATGGGAGACCTGCAATCGCCCCGTTAAGAGCTCTTAAAAATACACATCCCCTCATTTTATAGACACGGAAACAATTTGTGGCCATTATAGAGCATTATAGATATCATCTACAAAACTTCCCGTTGTTGACTAAACGTCTGCCAGACTGGACACACACACACACACACACACACACACTCTCTGAAGAGTTAACCGAGAGAAAAACCAAAACAAATCTTCTGTTTGTTGATTTGGAGTTTGCTGTTTTAAGTACAGATAGAGAGATTGAGCTGTAAAAGGAAGCAAAATAAAAGACGGAACAGAAGGAGAGTCCAGAGGACCACCCTGAACTCGGCTGCAGGGAGGTGGCGGGGAGGCCAGCAGCTTTTCGTGTCCCGTACGTCCAACTCGGACCCTGAAAAGACGAAATTACATAAAGGAATAAATTGCAGAAATGATACCAAAATCTGGAAAACAATATGATAAAAATCTGTTGAATAGGATTCATTCAAATTAAATATTAAAAAATGATAATTTTGTACTAGTTTTATGCAAATGTTTGTAGTTTATTTTGATTACAATGACAAAAACTATTACCTTTGATGATACTTGTGGGAATCCGTTGTGCTGAATGTTGTCACCGTAGATGGAACTTTGGAAATAACCAAAATGTTCTGAACGTGCCGAACGTTTTGATACCAAAAGATAAAATCGCAAAAAAATTTCAAAAAACTTAAAATTTCTCAATACCAAAAAATACAAGCTTGAATGTTCTGAACGAGCTGAAGGTTTTGGTACCAGACTTGGAGAATTTGCAGAAAGTGCACAAAGAATGTAAAGAAATTTATTTAAAAAATTGCAAAATATGCAAAAAAGTTTAAAAAAAAAAAAAACTGTACAATGTAAAATTCCAAAATATCAACATGAAGTGTCCAGAATGTGCTGAATGTTCGAAATACAAAACTTACAGAATTTCTGCAGAAAGATTTCAAGGATTTCTGAAGGAAATTTCCAAATTGTAAAATCGAAAAAATTAAAATTTTCAAAAACCGTAAAATTTCTCAATACCAAAAAATACAAGCATGAATGTTCTGAACGAGCTGAAGTTTTTGGTACCAAACTTGGAGAAATTACAGAAAATGCACAAAGAATTTAAAGAAATTTATTTTAAAAAATTGCAAATATTGCAAAAAAAAAAAAAAAACGTAAAATTGATAAATTCCAAAATAACGACTATGAGTGTCCAGAATGTGCCGATCGTTTTGATACCAAACTTACAGAATTTGCAGAAAGATTTCAAGGATTTCTGAAAGATTTCTTGTAAAATCGAAAAAATTGGGTAAAATTTCAAAAAATGTAAAATTTCTCAATACCAAAAAATACAAGCATGAATGTTCTGAACGAGCTGAAGGTTTTGGTACCAGACTTGGAGAATTTGCAGAAAGTGCACAAAGAATGTAAAGAAATTTATTTAAAAAAATTGCAAATATTGCAAAAAGTTTTAAAAAAAAAACGTACAATGTATAAATTCCAAAATATCAACTATGAGTGTCCAGAATGTGCTGAATGTTTCGATACCAAACTTACAGAATTTGCAGAAAGATTTCAAGGATTTCTGAAGGATTTCTTGTAAAATCGAAAAAATTGCTTAAAATTTTCAAAAACCGTAAAATTTCTCAATACCAAAAAATACAAGCATGAATGTTCTGAACGAGCTGAAGTTTTTGGTACCAAACTTGGAGAAATTACAGAAAATGCACAAAGAATTTAAAGAAATTTATTTTAAAAATTGCAAATATTGCAAAAAAAAAAAAAAAACGTAAAATTGATAAATTCCAAAATAACGACTATGAGTGTCCAGAATGTGCCGATCGTTTTGATACCAAACTTACAGAATTTGCAGAAAGATTTCAAGGATTTCTGAAAGATTTCTTGTAAAATCGAAAAAATTGGGTAAAATTTCAAAAAATGTAAAATTTCTCAATACCAAAAAATACAAGCATGAATGTTCTGAACGAGCTGAAGGTTTTGATACTAAACTTGGAGAAATTGCAGAAAGTGCACAAAGAATGTAAAGAATTTTTTTTTTTAAATTGCAAATATTGCAAAAAATAAAAAAAAAAAAACGTAAAATTTATAAATTCCAAAATAACGACTATGAGTGTCCAGAATGTGCCAATCGTTTTGATACCAAACTTACAGAATTTGCAGAAAGATTTCAAGGATTTCTGAAGGATTTTTTGTAAAATCGAAAAAATAGCGTACAATTTCAAAAACCGTAAAATTTCTCAATACCAAAAAATACAGGCATGAATGTTCTGAACGAGCTGAAGGTTTTGGTACCAAACTTGGAGAATTTGTAGAAAGTGAACAAAGAATTTAAAGAAATTTCTTTAAAAAAAATTGCAAATATTGCAAAACATAAAAAAAAAAAAAACGTAAAATTTATAAATTCCAAAATAACAACTATGAGTGTCCAGAATGTGCCGATCGTTTTGATACCAAACTTACAGAATTTGCAGAAAGATTTCAAGGATTTCTAAAGGATTTCTTGTAAAATCACAAAAATTGCGTAAAATTTCAAAAACCGTAAAATTTCTCAATACCAAAAAATACAAGCATGAATGTTCTGAACGAGCTGAAGGTTTTGGTACCAAACTTGGAGAAATTGCAGAAAGTGCACAAAGAATGTAAAGAAATTTATTTAAAAAAAATTGCAAATTTTTTTTAAAAAGAACCATAAAATTTATAAATTCTAAAATAATAACTATGAATGTCCAGAATGTGCTTAACGTTTTGATACCAATGTTGCTGAAGTTTCAAAGTGAATTTTTAGGAAGCTGAAAAATTTTCAAATTCATTCAAGGTATGAATACCAAAATGTGAATGCGCTGAACGTTTTGCTACAAAACTTACAAATTTGCAGAAAATGCAAAAAGAAAAATTGCTAACATTGCTTAAAATTTCAAAAACTGTAAAATGTCAAAATACTAGGGATGTCCTCATCACGTGATCGGAGCTCGGGGCCGATTACATGACTCGATCGGTATCGGAGTTTTTCCTCCGATCACTATCGGATATTTCATGTATTCTTATTATAACCAGCGCTTTTTTATTTCAATCTTATTATTCCGGATAAATACTCCACTAGATGCCAACATTTCATGAACAGATTACAAAATGTTGTTTCTGTAAAACCCAGCAGAATTCAGCAGCAGTTTAAACCGGAGGCTAGCATAAACAAGTAAATGACAAGTGTCTCTATTAGTTTGTCTTAACGTAAACAACCACCAATAAAGACATTTCAACAGAAGATTTTTTGTTTCTTTTTAATGCTAAACCCTTCATGCTGCAGAGCAGCTGCTAACTGTGCTAAGCTACATGCTAGCGCCGTGATTTAACTCCTTAGGACCCGAGCTGTCCTTTGATATGCCTGTTTTATTTCTCTGAAAGAGAAATAAAAGTTAAGAAAATTAACTACTCTGATAATAAAACTGAAAATGTGATGTCTTAAGAACTTAAAAAAAAGCACATAATCTTAAAAAACAAACAAACAAAAAACTAAAAAATTAAAATGAGTAATGATATGAGCTAATCATGATCAAATTCATGCTAAAACAGTCATAATTTATTTTTAAGAATGCTAAATGAGGACAGGAATCACATTTGGTCAAAAATGTTCAATAGTTCTAAAGATGTTAAAGCTAAAGTCACTAAACTTTCTCACATGACTAATTATCACTTATAGAATAAGAAAATATGATTTTTTTCCTAGTTTATATTTGCTCTATTTTTATTTGGCTATTAAAGCTACTTCACAGAAGAGTTCTATTGAAGTTTTTAATGATAAAAGAAGGTTAATGAAATATAAATAAGAATACAAATCTGTTTATTCAATTTGTTCATGTTTTAAATATTTTACAAAAGTATCGGATCGGGACTCGGTATCGGCAAATCCACAAAATCCAATGACTCGGAATCGGATCGGGCCCAAAAAAATCTGATTGGGACATCCCTACTTTTTAGGCTTTTAGCTAATATTTTAGCCGTCTACCATCTTCAGCTTTTTCAGCTTCAGTATTTCAGCATCTTCAGTTATCAGCACTAGCATCCGTAGCAGCTAAATTCAGCTTACAGCATTCACACTAACATTACTGCAGGTAAGTTCATAATTATGTTAAAAAGTTACAATTTTAAAGTTTTAAAAATGTAGTTTGAGAGTCTTGAATAAATGTTTGTTCTGTTCAGCCCGAGACCCGAGGCGTGTTTTGGATTGTGCGTTTGACTCCCCGGCCCTAAAGGGAAATTGAAGTAAAAAAAGTAAAAATCACTGAAAAGTAACCGTTGTGCACCAGATATTATCTAGTGATTTTTTTTTCAATTTAAATTCAAATTTAAATTTAGTTCAATTTAAAAAACAATTTTATTTTTTTTAACTTCAATGTCCCTTAACGCGCTTGTGAGTTTTTGATGAACACCATTAAATAATTAAATTAGCATTAAGCTACATAATTTCATACAACATTTTACTAAAACCTATCCCAGCTACTGCCTTTCTACTGGTGTTCCACATGGTTCTATTCTCATCCCTCTTTTATTTTCAGCCAATATTTCATCTTGAAGCTCCGTCATTTTCACAGATGTTTGGGTTTAAATAATCGTCCTGATCTTCTCACCACAACTCCCACATCAACAACCACGATGTCTGTCAGAAATGCAGGAAAACTCCCCAACAATCAGCTTAACCTTAGAGAGAATATGATTTATTATCAACACTTGACCTTCAAAACATCAGAATCTTTCAGTTTTCAAACCCATTTTTACAGATTATTTCAACTCATCATGCGGGTTTAAATGCCACGCCCCTTTTCTGAGTCTGGATGATCTGGAAGAGCGTGTTGGGGGCTCGTCCGGGATCCCCTCCACCCAACAAGGGTGATTTTTGACGATCAACCGATCACTGAACTCCGGGGATCCAGCAGAAGATCCCAAACTAAACACTAAAGATCTACGATCCTTCGAAAATGTAACTCTGAAATAAAACTCAATATGGATTTTGATTTTTTTTTCTATAAGACACCTAACTTTGAAAGCACAACTCAGTTTTTACTTGTGTTTCTCTTTTGGATTTCAAAATAAAAGCATCTGCTGAATCAGATATTTTTCCAGAATAAATCAACTTAAACCTTAAATGACTTTCAATATTTTACTCTCCATTAAAATATATTTTGTCAAAATTGATACAAGCTATAAATAAGCACAAGAGAACATCAGGCCATTAATAACAATAAAATAAAATGAGCTGGAGGGCCGGATCCGGCCCCCGGGCCTTTACTTTGACGCATGTCCCTTTAGAGCACACGTGTCAAAGTCAAGGCCCGGGGCCGGATCCGGCCCGCCGGGTAATTCTATCCGGCCCTCCAGATCCTTTTATTTAACGTTATGCTATCTTGCGCATATTTTTAACTTGTATAATTTTGACAAAATATACTAATATTGAGAGTAAAATATTGAGTTATTTAAAGTTTAGGTTGATTTATTCTGGAATGTTCCTGCCTTTCTATAATGTTAAGTTTTGGTTTTTAAAGTTATAAAAATTAGCATTCCGCTAACTTTTTGGAATATTTTGGTATTTACTAAGATTTTTTTTGGCTATTTTGGCATTTAGCTATTTTTTCAGCTACATGCTAGCTTTTTTGGCTAACCTAAGTTTTTTTGTTTTTCTGTATTTGTTTTCTTTTTTTAGGCTAATTTGGCTTGTAGCTGATCAGCTTCAGCGTTTTTAGCTATCAATTTCAGCATTTTCAGCTAGCATCTCCAGCGACCAAATTCAGTTTACAGCATTCACACTATCATTATCGCAGGTAATGCTATATATCTAATTCATAATGATGTTAAAAAGTGATGATTAAAATTTTAAAAATGTAGTTTTAGCGTTTTCAATAAATATTTATCTTTTTCGGCCCGAGGTCTAAAGTGTGTTTTGTATTTTGGCCCCTTTATACGGTTGAGTTTGACACCCCTGCTTTAGGGGCTCCGTAACAAAGAGACACACCCCCGAGGAAAACTGACCGACACCCGAGCAGGAAGCAGAACATGGCGAGAAGGAAAATCGAGACAAACTGCTCAGAAAAAAATCCAGAAACAGCCGAAGATGAAACGATTCTAGAACGGTTTATCGTGCTCAAACGATCTCTTAGTTTTATCAGTTAGTTTCTAGTCTGAAACAGTTACTAATTTAAACTTTTTTTTTTTTTTACTTCAACATTTTTTGTTTTACTTGAGTGTCCCTTTGGGGCTCCGTACAATTGAATCAGATTTTAATGCAGTTTTTCCCAAGTAAAACTAAATAAATCTTTTTTTTTTAAATTTAAATTCAACACTAAAATCTCTAAAATCTTCAGTCAAAATCTCCAACTTAATAGTTTGTAAAAACAAAACTAAAAACATTCAATTCGCTTCCATTTAAAGGTATTTGATTTTAGGATTTTTATCAGAGAATTATCACCAGGAAGTCCTGTCTTAAAGATGAGCTAAAGGGAAATGTAATCAGATTACCCAAATTAAAATAAGTAGAAAAAGTATTATTTCAGTATTTGTTTTAATAATATCAGTTTAAGCTGCAGAATTCATTTATAAAGTCTTTTTTCACTTTATAACTAGATATATAACTTTTCACTAGAAGATGGTTTGTGGATTCAAGCAAAGATTACCTGGATGGAACGTTCAAGTACAAGTACAGGTACAGGTACAGGTACAAGTACAGGTACAGGTACAGCCCAGAAGGTTTCATGACACAACAAGCTAAAGCCCGCTATCAAAATATCAGCAATGGATGTTTCAACCAGAATGTCATGTAAACTGGTTCTGAAAATCCGCTTTAGAAGCCATCTCTGTCTGAAACCGGGCCGTCTGGCTGCTGCATCTACAGGATGTTTAGGAAAAGTGACTTTCTAGTGGGAGGTGTTGAGCTGGGCTGAGGGCTGAAGGAGGGGTGGGTCCGCGTTCACCGGCAGAACGCCTCAGAGAGAGTCGACCAGCCGGCCGGCCGAGCTGCAGGACGAGGCTCTGCTGCCGGGTTCTGGTTCTGGTTCTGGTCTGCTCGGACCACCACCCCCCCAACCCCCGGGAGGAGAAATGTTCGACAACTCCCACTACCCCTTCAACTGCTTCAACTACGACGGGGACGGATACCCTTCCTCCAGCACGGATGAGGAGAAGAAGATCTGCCGACCCGCGTACAGGTCCGTTTCTATGGCAACGCGGTTAACTCATTCTCTTAATGTCGGGGGGAAAACAAACACTTTTTAAATTATTTTTAAAGGAAATTTAATTTATTATTGACAGATGAAACTGATAATATGAAAAAATATTTTGAGTTACAATTTTATATTTGTTTTTTTTTTGCCTTTTTAAAATAATTTCTGTGTATTTTGAGCTCTAAACTGTTTCTACTGTTGGAAATATATTCACTTTTTCGTTTTGTGAACAAAATTAATATTAATCAATATTTTAACATTTTTCTTAAAAGTTATTCTTTTAGCTAAAATTTCATTTTTTTATTGGTAATAATGTTTGTATGTTATTTTGCAAAGCAGGCTCATTTATTTAGAAAATATTGGATTTAAAAAACAAAAATTCAAAATGAATCCTAAAAATATTGATTTTAAGGGAGTATTTTAGTTTTAGGAACTTCAAAACTGTTTTTTTAACTGAAGCTTTTCAAAGAAAATAACTCAATATGTATCTAAACAGTTAAATAGATTGAAAGAAACATTGAATTTAATGTATCAATTAAAATGTGCTTTAAAAAATAATTATTTTATTATTATTACAGACCAGCTGGACTTGTTATTAATAAATTTGCAGTGAATTAAACAGTTTTTTAATCAAATTGTAACAAAACAAATTAAAAAATAAACAAAAAAAATGTTGCTTTTGTTAAAAACTTGCTAATAAAACTAGTAGAATTGTCCTTAATAATATTTCTTATGATAAATTGTGATAAATTAAAGCTCAAAATAACGTATAACCCTTCGTATGAAGGTTGATTTCTCTGATTACAACAATACTAAACCTTAAAATAAGCATTTTTGGCTCAAATAAATTGTTTTTTAATCAAATATTAACAAATTAAGTTAAAAAAATATTTTAAAAAAACATTTCTTGGTTGAAAACTTGCTAATAAAATTATTAAAATTGATTTTAGAAAGATTTCTTATAATAGTGATAAATCAAATGTTAAAATAAGCTTTAACCCATAGTACGAAGGTTGATTTTCTGATTATAACAATACCATACCTTAAAATAAGCATTTTTGGCTTAAATAAATTGTTTTTTAATTAAATATTAACAAAGCAAACATTTTTTGGTTGAAAACTTGTTAATAAAAGTATTAAAATTGATTTTAGAAAGATTTCTTATAATAAATAGTGACAAATTGAAGCTTAAAATAAGCTTTAACCCATAGTACGAAGGTTGATTTCTCTGATTAAATAATATAATATCTTAAAATTATCATTTTTGACTCAAATAGCTTTTTGTCTTTAAATTATATTATATATTTTATTTAAACATCTTTTTTCCCAAATGTGTCATATTTTAGAGCCAAGTATCCTTATTTCTATCTTAAATTTAGACTAGAATTATGAAATTTAATACTTTTTTTTTTAAAAAAATCCAATATGAATATAAAATGTTCCAGTTTTATTAAATGACTAAAATGATTTCTTAAGGTGAAATAAAGATTTTAATTGGTTTTAAAAGGTTGATTCTGTGAGTGTAAAGTTACCCGCCGGTCTTACACTCGCTGGTCTTCCTTCAGCTACATCGCTCTGATCGCCATGGCGATCCAGCAGAGCCCCGAGCAGCGGGTCACGCTGTCCGGCATCTACGAGTTCATCATGAAGCGCTTCCCGTACTACCGCTCCAACCAGCGGGCCTGGCAGAACTCCATCCGACACAACCTGTCCCTGAACAGCTGCTTCATCAAGGTGGGGGGACAGACACTCGAAATGAAGTTTAGAGACTTGAGCTGAGGGGTTCGCTTCTCTCTTTTAAGGTTCCCCGGACGGAGGGCAACGACAAAGGAAAGGGGAACTACTGGACGTTCGCCACCGGCTGCGAGTCCATGCTCGACCTGTTCGAAAACGGCAACTTCCGCCGCCGCCGTCGCCGGCGGAACGTGAAAATCAGCCTCCGCGACCCGGGAGAGAACGCCTTCCACCCTCTGGAAGTGAGCCCCGCCACCCTCTGCCCTCTGAACCCCGAGAGGTCCCGGCCGGGCGCCCCGCACGGCCGCCTCCTCCTAAACCCCGCCCCGCCGGGCAAACCCGAGTCGGAGATTAAGTTCAGCATTGACTACATCCTGTCCACGCCGGACCCGCCGCCGACGGGCCTCAGGTCCGCGCACGTGGTTCCCGCCGCGCCGCCCGTCCACGTGCTGGAGCCCCAACACCTCAACCTCCACTTCTGGACTCTCTGAACCGCCCCCGCGTGACCAGGAGTCGAAAAGAACTCCACAACCGGAGGAGATTCCGAGGACGGAAGCCTGCAGCGGTCAAAAGAGTTCATACGTTGATGTTTACATTCTGTCTAGTCAGTTCACGCCGCCATGATGGACGCTTTCACTCATGTCCTCTCAGTCACTTAAGAACCGATAAAGAAAAGCTTCTGGAAATTTCTGGAGTTTTTTTTTTTTTCCCCTTTTTTTGCCTCATTTACTGGAACAAATTCAAGATATAAATAATTGTTGATGTGAACTTCTAACATGTCTTTTATTTATATATAAAAATGCTGCTACATTAGAAGTGAAAAAAAAAATCAATTTGAGACATTTATCAGCTTAAAATTATGTCAAAAAATGAAGAAATATGTCTTTAACTGAAACATTTTAAAATTTGGCCTTATTTAATTGTTAAGAAGTTTTCATGTTAGCAAAAAAAAAAAAAAAAAAAAAAAAGTAGAAACAAAACCAAAAAAAGTTGAACTTTCTAGATTGAAGATTAACCCTTGTTGAACAACTGGTTAACAACAAACGGATCCCCCTGTAAAGAAAATGAATCCCAGATCGAAAAATCAATAAATAATGAAAACAAAACGTTCTCTAATTTGTTACATTTAAAAATATCAATTTTAATCTAATTACATTTTTGAATTAAGCGAACCATCAACTCCAAATTTTAATTGGATGAAAACTGAAAATTGGTAAATATAAAAAAATTGAGAATGGATCCAATGTTTCACTTTTTACAGTGTTGGGAAAGTGTTGATGGTGTTTATAAAATCTCAAATGACCTAATTTTGGAATAAATAAATAAGATAATAAGCTACATAAACAGGTTTCTCTTGTGATTTTATTTCAATAAATTGTGGAGCAAAGGAGTTTTCCTAAAATAAATAAATAAAGAGTTTGTAAGAGTCAGACTGATTAAAGTAGAAAGTTATACTGAAATTAAGCTAGCTTGTTGGACTTTTTTTGCCATATTTATTAGGTTTTTTTAGACTGGATTTTAGCTAGCTGTTTTGGCTAACTTTTTTCAGTTATTTAGGCTAATTTCCGATTTAGCTAATATTTTAGCTAGCTATCAGCTTCAGCATTTTCAGCTATTAGCTTTAGTGGCCAAATTCAGCTTACAGCATTCACACTAGCATTATCACAGGTAACACTATATACTATCTAGTTTTTAGTTAGTTTAAAGCTAACGATGGTTAAGACGTGTTCTTTACATCCAGTTTGAGAATAATCGTTGATTAGTCGACTATTAAAATGATCGTTTGTGGAAGCGCTATTTTTAAAACATACATCTTTAAAAGAGTTTGGCAACTTCATGCCTTATAAAGATGTTCATTTAGTCAGAATGTATGTTTAAGTCGACCGAGTGCTAGCATTAGCCGTCCTATAGGAAATTCCATTAAACTTTAGCATCAAGCTAGCGGGTTTAGCCCCACGTGCTAAATCGATTATTGATCCAACCAGTCTAAATTATTGCATAAAGATTAAATTGCGTTAAATTTACTTCCTAATATATAATTATTCACTTATCATCAGTGGATTCATGCTACGTTTTTTCTCTTGACACCTGAGCTTATTTAAAGATAAGAAAAATAATTTAAAAAAGTTTTTTCTTTCATATAAGGTAATTTCTGAGCTGATTTGAATATTTTATCCTATTTTAAAGTGTTGCAAAAAATCTAAAATTGACATGAAAGGACATTTTGATGAATTAAAATCTATTTTAAGCTTAAATTACTTTGAAAATGCAGTTTTCAAATCACTTAAATAAAAAAATAAAAAAAATATTTTAAAGAAACGTTGTGAAATTCTAATATAAAACACTTTTTTAAAATGAATTACTCAGCATACGGTTCTAGTAAAGTCACTTCTGGTGGTTTCGGGACGTCTGTTTGGATTTGTTTCTGCTAATTCTTTTTTTTTTTTTTTTTTTTCCTCCTGACCTTTCTGAAACTCTGATTGACTGACACTTAAATTCTAATCCGGTCCGTCCTGATTACCGCGCGCTCTATTCACTCAGGTTCGGGGAATCGGCCTCACATTTCCCTCCCGCGCGGCGCAGATCAATCATGGCGCCTTCCTGCGCCGTTGAAGGGGACATTTTTCAATTTAACCTTTAGATTATGTCTTGACTACATCAGAGGAGGCTTTCAACACACTTAACATGAGTGGCATTTAATATAGCATAACACTTGCAAGGTAAGGCCGGGAAGTGACCCTATTTAAATACCGAGCCCCCCGTTTCCCCGGGTTTAAATAGCACCCCCCCACCGCCACCCCCGCACACATAAACTGTATAATTAAACCTCTTTTTGCAAATGCCCCTCATCGATCTGCAGCTTTTTAAACATTCACGTGCGAGCTGCCCCCCAGCGTTGGCGGCGGTGGCGGCGGCAGCACTCCCGTTTATGGATCAGCAAGTTTCCATTAACAAAGTTGTTGATGTTGGGGGGAGGGGGCGGCGCTGCCATGACGCCGCCGACACATTTGGGTAAATTAACTTAGCATAAAGTGCTCGGAGGCTACAGGAGACGGCTAAGAGGAACCGGGGCCACCAGTCAGGCCCGAAAAGTCAGTGCACATATTACAAGAGATAAATATGAGAGCGGCGTGCTCACGAACGCCATTCCACGTCGGGATTCGTCTGCAGGAACCAAATTAGCATCAGAAAGAAGCAAAAGATTCAGGAAAATGGCAAACTAGCGATGGATGAAATGATAAACACAAACCGGTTGTGTTTGTAGTTTGGATTTACAGCGAGGATGGTAGTGTCTGTGTGAAGGAGGCCTCCTGAAACAGCCGGCGGGGTCGCACGTCTCTGCCCTTTGCTGCTTACTGGCACGTGCACGGCCGCTGCAGGTGGACTCCTCGGCACTCCGGGGCCTGAAAGCTGCTTTTGCTTTTGTTTTCTTTAAATGGCTTCAAGTGAGTTTGGGGCAGGAATGAGAAAACCAACACGGCGTGTCAGTCAACCTATGCTGAAGTGTTTACATTCCAGCCGCCACGCAGGCGGGGCAACTTATGCAGGAAAATGCAAAACGTAAAGTTCCAGTGCGGCCAAGAAAAGAGTACATTCTGGAGGAAAATAGTGTTTTCTGCATCTGAAAAATAAAGTTTGGGGCAAAATAAATGGATTCTCTGTTAATCGAGATATTATTTGGTCTCCAAATGATATAAACATTCAAAAGACCAGGCAAGAACCTTCCAGAACTAAAATGATTTGAAGCCAAAATCTGTGAACCACAAACTCTGCTGGGTGTAAGAGACTTTTCAAGTAAAAGTTTGAATTTTAACTATGGAAAACCGGAAGGTATTTGGTGCACACCAGATAGTAACTGATAGATAGTAACTGATGCTGACCAGATAGTATCTAGTTCTCATCAGATAATTACTGGTGCACACCAACTATCAGGTGCTCACCGATGTGTAACTGGTACTCACTAGATAGCAACTTGGTCCTCACCAGATAGTAACTGATGCTCACCAGATAGTAACTTGGTACTCACTAGATAGTAACTTGGTACTCATCAGATAGTAACTGGTGCTCAGGAGATTGTAACTGGTAATCACCAAATATTAACTGGTACTCACCAGATAGTAATTGGTGTTCACCAAATAGTAATTGATTCTCACCAGAGAGTAGCTTGGTACTCACCAGATAGTAACTTGTGCTCACCAGATAGTAACTGGTGATCACCAGATAGTAACTTGTGCTCACCAGATAGTAACTGGTGCACACCAACTGGTATCTGGTGCTCACCGATATGCAACTTGTACTCACTAGATAGTAACTTGGTACTCACCAGATAGTAACTGGTTCTCAGAAGATTGTATTAGAAGATTGTAACTGGTAATCACCAAATATTAACTGGTACTCAACAGATAGTAATTGATACTCACCAGATAGTAGCTTGGTACTTACCAGATAGTAACTGGTGCTCACCAGATATTAACTGATAGTAACTGATGCTGACCAGATAGTAACTTGGTGCTTACCAGATATCAGTATCTAGTTCTCATCAGATAGTATCTGGTGCTCACCAGATAGTAACAAGAAATTTTTTTTATTTTTTAACTAACTTTCTTTTTTTTTTACTTAGATGTCTCTTCAGGGGCTCTGTATTAATCAAAGAAAATACCAAAAAAATGTTTGTTCATCTGTCAAACTCAACACTTCTTTAGCCAAAGTTTAGCTAAAAACAAATACATTCTCAAAGTTGAAAGTTTAACAGATCTCTAATGGTAAACAATCATCAAATATGAGTTTAGCCTCTTAAAAGAAGCTTAGAGGTCATCAAAAGATGATTTACATCATGCTAACGCTGCTAAAAAACACTAAATTTCAAGTCAAATGGATCCAACGTCTCACTTTTGGTTGACGAAAACATGAAAGGAGATGGAGGAACGGACAACTTTGGACTTCTGAGCTACTTTAGGAAAACGACATCTATGCTTCATGTCTAGTTAGGGATACATTACATTTATATGGTAAATAATGTTGGAAGGAAACTGTATTTTCTTCTGTCTCATTTGGTGCAGTGAGATTCACGTGTTGCAACACTTTCCCGCTCGAGATTCCAGGTGGCTCGACCGTGGACCCCGCCTCTGGCTCGACTCGCACCTCCACCTGCTCAAACAAGTTAGATAAGCTAATTCTTCTTTAACAGTCCAGATTTATATTATAATAGAGCACAGTTGAGGCAAACTAAAGAGATGGTTAAAAAAAATGCAGTTTGTAGATCTAGTGATCAAAAAGTATTCTGACCTCTAATTTAACAGCGACAGGAGGTGGTAGTATCATGATTAGCTTGACAGAAGAGCCGAGGCCAGAGATGCAGATCACAGATGCTAACTTTATTAGGAGTTCATGCATCAGTCAAACAACAAAGAAGATGATGAGGCAGCTAAGAAAAGTCAGCAGTCATACAGTCAAGCCCCGCCCCCCTCTCTCCTCCACGATGGTTTGAAAACATCTTTGGGTCTCTCCTTCCAATCTACGGAGACGAGACGTTTCACGAAATTCACGTCAACACCGAAAACAGACAGACGGGAGGAGAAAGGGAACAAAAAAATGTCCCGTTTCTGATGTTTGGAAAGTGAAAAACCGGCAAAAATATCAAACTTTTTTTTTTTTCTTCTTCAGATATTTGAGTCTTAATCGACACTAGGAGCCTCCTTCTTGTTAAATCTCATAAACTAGGATGCATCAACCAGCAGCGACAAGTAAAAAACAAAAAAAAAAAGGGGAAAACTTTTAACACCATGAAGTCAAAAAACATCAAAACACACATTGACTTTTTTTTTTTCCATTCTGTCCTTTAACACCAAGATTCCCTCAAAATGAATTGTTAAAAACAATCAAAAAATACTGATCAGAACGAAACGGTCGTCGCAGTGCTTCGGCTTTAGTCGACGTGGAAATGATGCAGCACTTGTTTTCAGCTTGTTGGGCTCGTGTTACAAGGGAAACGTCTCATTTCTGATCGCAAACGTCGAGCAGAAAGGTCAGGCTTTTTCAGATGTCGAGAAAAATAATAATAAGCCGTAGCTTTCCCTTATAATAGATCTGCTCGTACCCTCCTGCATCCACGAAGAAAAACATCTCATACTTGGTCCTTTAAGCTTCTAACAAACAACAAAAAATAAAATTCAAACCTACAGATAACAGCACGTGTGTCTGGGGCTACAACAGCACCTCCTACAGCGAATCGATCCGAACGGAGGAGAATCGACAGCCGGGGGAGTAAAAACCAACGATAGCAGCTTCGTTTTCATTAATTCATTATTTAATCTCAGATTTTCTCAGCTAGAACTAAATTCCCTTTTTATTTTTCCTTCATCTTCCCATTAAAAACAGTGTTTAGAAAGGATCCCTTCCTCGGAAAAGGTTAAGGTACATCCCATCGTCAAGAGCGGAAACTCTTTCCCGAAACATTAAATTACCATCTCAATCATAGATTTATATATATATATATATATATGTAGCTTAAATATACACACATGAAGTATTAAACTTGACATTTGTCATTTACAGATTTACAAATCAAGTTCCGACAGGTTTCTAAAGAACGCTAAAACTGTCATGAACAAAAAGTTTGTGTTTCTTTAAGAGTGAAAAATAAGATTAAACGTAGTGTGTTTGTCTGGAAAAATCACTTTTCGAGTGTCAGAGACTCCGATTTTCCTTTTTTTTAAAAAAAAAAAAAATGAAATCGTGTTTTATCACAATTAGCTGCGACGTGAAGCTCTGCAGTTCGAAACAAGCCGAAGGTACGGTAGCCCGGAAGTGTCAAAAAGAAAAAAAAAAAAAAAAAAAAATCACATCGGTGCAAAAATAAAGGAAAATCCAGAACTAAAAGAAATAAAGATTAATTTTGCCTGAATTGTAGTGTTATTATCAAATCTTTTAAGTGGGCGTGGCCAAAAAAAATGAAAGAATTTCAATTGGAAAGATATTTCAATCATATCCTTTTGACATTTTTAATTCTAAAATATCCTTTTCAATAACGATTTTCTTTAATGATGTGATTTGAACTTCAGGGCCACCGTACTTTCCAGACTCCTCTTTATTCAGAAACCAGACTTTGTTTCGTGTTTTTAGAGCATGTGCAAACTGGAAGGTAGTGCTGGGGCGAGTCAGAAAGCTCATGGACGCGTGGTGGTGCTGCTCTGCTGGTCGGGTCTAAGGCTGCGGATCAGAGGTCAGAGGTGGGCGGGGCTACATGGCGAACAGAGAGTCCTCCTGTCTGTCGGCCTTCTTCCTGCCGGGGGTTCCCTGTCCTCCCCCCGGGTTGCCGCTAGGGGGCGACGGCAGGCCGGGGGCCATCTCTGCAGCTTTGGCTCGCTCCTCCAGGAACTTATCGAACTCTAGAAACATCAGAATTTTTAAAAAGTGGCGTGAGACGTTATTAAAAAGAGGCTGGAAAGTTTAGGAAGAGCAGGTGATCGAACCTTCACTGGTGACGCCTTCTTCTCCTTCATCCCCTTTCTGTAAAAATATTACAACTTTAACAACAAGAAACCACCAAAGGAAAAGAAAAATCACTTTTCAATCAATAAAAACCAAACGAATTAAACTTAAAATCTAAGTTTTTACTAAAATCCAGAAATAAAAACCATGAAAGACTGTTTTCAAAGCGTCCTCAGTGTTTATTTAAATCAGGATTAAGCCATTACTAGCCAAAATTAAAAACCTGTTTCGCAGGCGTTCATTAGAAATTCACCACTCAGTCGTCGGCAGGAATGTTGGAGCCGAGTAACTCTGCCCCTTTCTCCGCCCAGAATGGAGCAGAGTTCTTTTTCAAATGTATTTTTTTCATCTGCTGCTGATTCACAACTAAGAAAAGCTCAGAAATGCAGATTTATACTTTCTTTAAACATGTCCTCCATCCTCAGAAAAATGCACAAGGAACTTTAAAAACCGGATTTTCCATGGAGCGGGTCTTTAAGTTCATGAGCAAAATGAAGCAGGAGGTTGTGAAGCTTTATTAACTATTTAAACACAACAAAAGAATTGTTTTGAATTAATTAAACTTCAAAAAAATCTGTAGGATTCTAAATTTTGCTTTCAAAACAAAAACTACAATAAAATTCTTTTGATTTTTCAATAATTAGTCGGGTTGTGTCAAATTATTATTAATCGCGATTCATTATTTATAGATAAATTACCATGACAAATTCATTATAAATTACTGTGTTAATCGTTATTTTTTAAATAAAGATACAAACAAAAAAATTATTATTTAACCAAATTCTCTTGTTAATCGCGACTAATTATTAACAGACAAAAATATCACGATTCATTAATTATAGAAAAATTATCATGTTAATCTAGATTACTTAATTACAAATTATCATGTTAATTTAGATTAAATTAATTACAGACAAATGATCATTTTAATCGTGATTATTTAATTAGACAAAAAAATCGTGATTAACTACAGAAAATTATCATGTTAATCCAGACTATTTAATTACAAATTTTCAGTTTAAGTGTAATTATTTAATTACAGAATAATTAATAAAAAATAATCTTAATCCATATTATTAAGTTATAGCTAATTATCAAGATTAATTACAGACAAATCATCACGTTAATCGTGATCACTTAAAGACAAATTTTCATTTAAGCGCGATTATTTATTAAAGATAAATATCACGATTAATTAATTACAGATAAATATCGTGATTATTTAATTACAAATTATCATGTTAATTTAAATTAAATTAATCAGTCAAATGATCATTTTAAGCACAATTATTTAATTACAGATAAATATCATGATTAATTAATTACAGACAAATGATCAAATTAATCGTGATTATTTAATAATTATTTAATTATGATTATTAAATTAGACATAAAAATCGTGATTAACTACAGAAAATTATCATGTTAATCCAAATTATTCAGTTACAGACAAATTTCGAAATTAATTAATTACAGACGAATTAGCGTATTTAAAAAAATAATCTGTTAATCTTATTTTGAATCTAATGTTAATGTCTAGTACATATAAAAACATCTCTCAGCCCAGGTCAAGTGTCTCAGTGCTGCGCTGCTATGACATCATCAATGTGCGACTACGTAGTTCTTTACAGAACTAACCCAAACAAGGCCACAGCTTTTCTGTATTATGACAAAGTTATAATAAATTAGATCTGAGGGTTGATCACATCAGACTGTGGAATGAAGGATGTAAACATACATTCTTTTTTTTCAGTAGTTAATGGTCAGTATTTTTTGGATTGCTCAGAGAAGTGTTTCTACTTTTTATATTTGTTAAATTAGAGAATTATTTGACAGAGAAAAGAACCCAAGTGATGTAAAAGTAAAGGATGGAAGTCTGGTGTATTAGGAAATCTTTTTTAGCTGTATATAGTTGTAAGCTTTTCACAACAATTAGGTTAAAATAAAATCGATTCATGATCTTGATTCCATAAAATAATAAAAATATCTTTAGTTTGAGTGAATTTGAATCTGATTAACCAGATTTAAAGGTTTAAGAGCACAGACAAAGACAAATGAAATGAGGGAAAAGCAAACAGAAATAAAACATAAATCGTGACGGGCTCACCACGTCGGTACTCAACCACGCCTCTACGTCATCCATGACAGAGGAGTGACCCGGGACACCCTGAGGGGAAGCAGCAGGCGTGCCACGGGTGTAAAAACAAAAAACAAAACAAAACATGAAAATAAAAACACATGAGAACTCAAAAAAAAAACTTGAAAGGAATATAAATGACAAATTAAAACAACAATATGAAACATAAAAAATAGATAATATAATAATATAAAGTGATGACAAAGGGGTTTCTATCATCCGTTTCCACGGCAACGCAACTGATTATTGTGCAAACCAGGAATCAACTTAAACTAGGTATAAATGTTGCTTAATGTTGACCAACAGCTTCTTTTTTTCCATATAATAATAAAGAAAAACTTGAATAAAAGCATTTTTATAATCAGTCAGATGAATGAATCCCTCATTTCCGTCTGTTTGAGAATCTGCAGCAATTCAAGCTTCATGAATTCATGAGTTTGACCCTAAAAACCAGACAGGCCGTCGTTCTGGTTCTGAAATCACAAACATCTGAACAGCAGAAGAAGACGGAGAGATCTTCCTGTCACCCAGCAGAAGGAGAGGAAACATGAGGTCGATGCCGACACTCACCCCCCCTGCAGACGGCTGGACAACATCCAGAGTGGGAGGCGGGCCGCCGGCAGCGCGACTGTCTTCTGTCCCAGAACTGATAGACACAAAAACAAACTCAGTTTTATGTAATTTAGCTCTAAATATATAAAACATTTTTCTTTTAGAAACTTCTCACGTCTTCTGTGGTTCCGATTTGGCGCCGGTTCTGGTTTGAGCGAACACGTCGAAGTCGTCCTGAGCGGGCGTGGGCTTACAGCTGGACAGGGAGCTGAGGGTGCTGCTTACGCTGTCTGCACCCATGTCTGCAGGACAGAAATCTCCTTCACTGTCAGTTTAACGTATATTATAGTTTAGTCAGGGGTGTGACTTATACTCTGGAGGAACTTGTTATTTTTTTTAGACATAAATAGGCTCATAGATTTGTCATTTTCCCAGTAAGCATCAGTTGACTTTTAGCGTTCGTTTCCTCTAACAACCACTAGAGGGCGCTGCGTCTGAGTATATTGTTATTGACAGTATCAGAAGTGTCGTACAAAACAAACACTGAAAAGAATCAGATTTTTTCCTCTTAAACTTCAGTCTTTTTCTTATACAGATCAAAAGATTATTATTCTAGTTTTTATTTATTTTCTTATTTATGCTGGACTTGACAGATTTGTTCTGAAATGTCAGACTTATCTCCCAAAAATGCAACTGATACTCCAGAGTGACTGATATATGTTTTTCTTCTTGTTGATTAGACTTTTTTTTTTCTCTTACGACTTTCTTTACTCCGGAAAATACATTACATGGAAAAATGTGACGATAAATGTATATAATCACTTACGCAGATGACAAATGGCTATTTATTCAAGAATTATTTAAGCTAAAATTTAGGTTAAAATGCAAAATTCCTCTAATTGCTGACAGTTTCTTTAAATGATACAATTACTAAACCAGACCAGACTGTTGAAAAATTCATAATTTCTTCAAAAATAGGCAGTAATAGCGATTTTTACAGGGTTTAAGTAGTGCTGGTATAGTCGACTAATCACAACAAATCACATCTTAACCATCTTTAGCTTTAAACTAACTAAAAACTATGTACATAGCATTACTTGCAATAATACTAGTGTGAATGATATAAGCTAACTTTGGTCGCTAATACTGATAGCTGAAGACGCTGAAATTGATAGCTAAAAAAACTGAAGGAGATAGTCAGCTAAAATATTATTTAAATGCCAAATTAGCCTAAAAAAACGAAAAAAGCCTAAGTTAGCCAAAATGGCTAGCATCTAGCTGAAATATTAGCTAAAAACCAAATTAGCCTAAAAAACTGTAAATGCCAAAATAGTCCAAAAAGCTAGCAGAATATCATTATAACTTTAAACTTTACTACACTCTGACTCCATATAATATAAAGTGACGACTAAACGACTATTAAATTACTTGCTGAATATTTTAATTGTTATATCTAGATATTTAAAGTATCTCGCAAATAGTGAAATCTGCATAGTAGGTGTCTCGTTTCCCCCCTTTCTATAATTCTTGATGTTTTAAGGTTAAAAAACTCAGAGTTTTCTCAGACATACATGGTCATTTTCATAAGTTTCTCTATTTTTGAAACTTAAAGTTTAAATATTTGCAGGAAAATGAGTTCAGTTTTATAGAATAAAAACAAAGAGATCTGATTTAAGATGACTCAGGAGTACAGGAGTCACGGCACTGATTGACAAAACTCTACATCAGATCAGTATCTAAGCTGTTCTACTGTTGTGGGACCGGGCAGAACTTTAGTCCTGCAGTCGAGCTTTGTGTCATACCTAAACCAGCCAGGCGTGAGGCCAAAGTGGCCGGGGAGGACGGCCGTCCTCCAGACGCGGTGAGGTTGGAGGGTAAGCTGGTGGGAGCTGCGCTCGCCATGTTGCTGACCACGGCGGGGGAGCCTGGACCGAGGTCGATGAGGTTATCTTCTGTGGCCTCACTGAGGACCTGATGGAGAACATCCAGACGTTATTTCATAGAGACACAGCTGCATTGAGACATTCTCCTAAACAAGAGGCTAAAGGGTCAAAGTAGGATCTAGCAACTTTTGTTGTCTAGAAAATGTTGGACAAAAAAAACGTTGAAATGCAGAAGTGCAGATGGACGGTTTCTTAAGGGGGTGTGGACATTGTGATTTTGGGGATGAGTCAAAGAAAAGCTCTTAAAGACCCACTCTGATCATCTTTGGAGCCATTTTAAAAGCATTCCTCGTGATCTGGTAAATTTAGCCTCGTTTCCACTGAGCGGTACGGTACAGTCCAGGCCATTCAGGTGAGCGTTTCCACTCAGACGTGGACCATTACTGCTCATTTTTCTCCCATTAGGTTTTTGGTTCTTCAGAGAGAAGATCGTGGGCGGAGAAGAAGAACGGTCGCTTTCTTTTGTCATAATGGCCAATTTCAACGTTAGCTTGGCGCTAACTGGACCGTTCCATTCAGCCATGGACCTACAACCAACGGGGGTCGGTCTGGCCCAATAGTGAAAACGCTCAAAATACCCGACTGGACCAAATCGCTCAGATATAAAAGTACCGTATTCTTCAGACTAAAACGCTCCTGAGTGTAAGTTGCAGATGCTAGAAAATGCATAAAAAAAGGAAAATAAATGTATATGTCACTTGCACTTTTGTGAGAATCTTTTCTAACAAAATACAGGAAAGAGAATGGATGTTATCTTGAAATAAAATCAAGTCATAATAATAAGAGATATCAATAATAGACTGAATATTTGACAACTTAACTACTGTAACACATTGATGCTTATTTAGCTTCATAAAACAGGAAGAATTAAATAAGTGTCAAGTGTATTAGCTGCACATGTGAACAATTATTCAGATAACTATAGCATAAAGAACATGCTAATAAGTCAACTACTTCAAAAGAAGTTTTTTATCATTTGGAACAATTCCTCCAAGTCTGGCATAAGGCTGAGTGCAGCTTCTTCTGCATTAAGCTGCGTTCACTACAAACATGATTTGCGCGACAAATTTCAAAAATTTCGCCCTTCTATTTCTGCACGACAAATTCTCTGCTGACTGATCTTGACCGCATGTGGGAGGAGCTACCAGCTAATGGTTTTAGGATGAAGGCTATAAAGAACGTTGTCTGTGGATATCTCACTTAGAATGTATGATGTGGAGAAAACATGTTTATTTATAGTGAAGAGTTCTAAAAACACATCGGTAATCATGTCTCCATGTTTGGGTTAATATGATTATTATTAAAAGATTTTACCGGTACAGGGGGCTGTGTCTGTATTGGAGCTGCCACAAACGATTATTTATATAGTCGACTTAACACCGATTACGTTTTCCAATTCGTCGACCAATCGGGTCATACATAAAGATGTGGATGTAAAATCCACATCTGAGCCATCACTAGCTTTAAATTAACTCAAAACAAGATATATAGCATTACCTGCGATCACGGTAGTATGAATGCTGTAATCTGAATTTGACCACTAAAGATGCTAATGACGATAGCTGAAGATAATGAAATTGATAGCCAAAAAAACGCTAAAGCTGATAGCTGAAAACGCTAAAGCTGATAGCCAGCAAAAATATTAGTTAAATGTCAGATTATCCTAAAAAACAGAAAAAAAGCATAGGTTAGAAAAAACAGCTAGCATGTAGCTGAAATATTAGCTAAACTCCAAAATAGCTTAAAAAAAAGTCTAAATTAGCCACAGTAGTTAGCATCCAGCAGAAAGATTAGCTAAACTCCAAATTACCCTAAAAAACCAAACAAATAAAGCCTAAATTAGCCAAATTAGCTAGGATATAGCTAAACTCTAAAATAATCCAAAAAAACCCCAAATTAGCCAAAATAGTTGGCAAGCAACCAAAATATTAGCTAAACTCCAAACAGCCTAAAAAAAATGGAAAAACAACCTAAATTAGCCAAAATAGCTAGCATGTAGCTGAAATGTAAGCTGGACTCCAAAATATGATAAAAAGCCTAAATTAGCTGAAGTAGTTGACATCCAGCAGAAATATTAGCTAAACTCCAAATTAGCATATAAAAAATGGAAAAACAACCTAAATTAGCCAAAATAGCTAGCATGTAGCTGAAATGTAAGCTGGACTTCAAAATATGATAAAAAGCCTAAATTAGCTGAAGTAGTTGACATCCAGCAGAAATATTAGCTAAACTCCAAATTAGCATATAAAAAAAATGAAAAACAACCTAAATTAGCCAAAATAGCTAGCATGAAGCTGAATTGTTAACTAAACTCCAAAATAGCCTAAAAAACCTTAATAAATGCCTAAATAGTCCAAAAAGCTAGCATAACGCCATTATAACTATCAACACTCTGACTAAAAATAATATAAAGTAACGACTAATTGATTATTAAATTAGTCGTCGACTATTTTAAAAGTTGATTGGTCATCAATTAGGCGACTGATCGTGGCAGCTCTACTCTGTATGACAGCCACTCCCACTGTGTTTCTGCGACTCTGTGGCTGAACTTGAAGGCTCACCGTCTAGTATTATGCCAAGGGTGAAAAAACAAAATTTTCCTTTTTTTAATATCTCGATGAGGCCTGAGTCGGCACCCTCTGCCCCCCGCAGCGTCTCTCTGTCTGCCGGCACATCGAGTGAGTGAGATCTACCGCTCCAAACTTCAAATCGCTTCTGTACCACTGACTTAACATTGAAACTGGCCACCTCCACAGCGCGAATTGCGTTAGTTGTGAACGCACCTTTACTGTCAGTAGCTAATACTGATAAATACAAATACAGTATCCTCACGCGGATTTTCCTTTTTAAAAAAAAAAAAAATCCACATATACGTCACACCTTAGCACAAGGCGCACCCTCAGCCAACCTACAAAAAAACTACGACTTATACTCCCAAAAATACGGTATGTTGTGTTTAGCGAAAATGACAAAAAATCAATTTTAGGACATAATTTCTGCAGAAAGTTTTGGGTGGGATCGTTCTCCTGCTGAGAGCTAAGTAGCATATATTCGACAGCATCTTTTTTAAATGTTTTTTCGTCTGCTCTTGATTCAAAACTATTCAAATAAAAAAAAAAATACTCAGAAATGTCATGTCAAGCTTATTTTTCTTCATATATGTCCTCCACCATCAGAAAAATGCCACTAGAACACGTTAAGAAGAGGATTTTCCTCAGAGTGGGTCTTTAACAGAAAACAAACTAAACGATAAATTCTTAAATTTTGTCTTTTGATTTGGTTGCTTCCGCATTGGTCTGCACAACGATCCCCTTAAGAACGCAGAAATGCAGCAGGGAGGACGGAGGGGGCGGGGCTACATCTCTGTTAACAAGTCCACTTTGGTGGCGTCTGAAGCCGACCACAGTCTGCTTCCAGGACGTCCAGAACTGTGGAGGGCTTGCAGACCAAACATGCCGGATGGGGGTGGAGATGTTGGAGGAAAAACCCGTTCCTGAGGTGGGAGGGGGGGTGGGGTGGGGGGGCGGGGGGTGTCTGACAGCGTTTTCATACTTGCCTGTTTGAGCTAGCAACAGAAACAGGAGAACATAAAGGAACAGAAAAGAGGAGACAGTGAAACAACGTTAGCATGCGAGTGCAGACACACGATGTAATGGTATGATCCACACGGACCGTGTCCAGGAGGCTGGAAACCCTCAGAGGAGGAGAGAAGGTTCTACACAAATCTGACGCTTTACGTTTCAATGAGATGGAAGAAACAGGAAATGCATGAAGAAAGGGGAAAAAAACGGTTGAAATTCTCTACGCAGCTTTTTCATTCACATTTGTTCACCCTTTCAGTTAAGAGTTTTTACGATGATCTGGATCGAGAAAACGAACGACAAACACCTTTGGCTTTATTTGGAACCGACAAGCTGAGCATTCTGGGAATAAAAACGCTGTGGAAATCACGGTCAAACATCTGTAGCAACCAGGAAGTGAAGCTCCTCCTGATGCAAATAAAACGTAGCAGCCAGAGAGCAAACATACTTGTGGTGGGTTTATATGTTAAAGCCTCACTCTGATGTCTACTCCAGAGGTCGGCAACCTTTAATAGTAAAAGACATTTGGGCTCATTTTCTACAGACCAAAACCTAGAAGGAGCCGCATAGATTTACATTAGCTTTTAAGAAATTTGGATTTGCATTTCTGACCTTCTTTTTTTTTAATGCTAAAAACGAATTATGTCTATTTTTTGGGCATGAACAAAAGCAAAAATATAAAAAGAATGGGATTTTTTTTTAATCTAATTTTTCCTTTTATCTTAGTAGATGCCAAATTAGCCAAAAAGAGAGCATGTTGCTAAAATAGAAGCTGAATTCTAAATTATCCAAAAAAATCTCAGTAGATAACAAATTAGCTGAAAACATTAGCATTTTACTAAAATATCAGCTAAACTCCAAATTAGCATAAAGTTTCTCGGAAAACTTGGTCAAAAATGTCAGCCTGTCGCTAAAATAGAAGCTAAATTTCAAATTAACCTAAAAATCCCAGTAGTTAACCAATTAGCCAAAAATATTAGCATATTGCTAAAATTTTAGCTAAACTCCAAATTAGCCAAAAAAAAAAAAACACACACAGTAGAAGCCCAATTAGCCAAAAAAAAGTTAGCTCGTTGATTAATCACAAGCTAAACTACAAAACACCCTAAAATTCTTTCGTAAACTAAATTAGTTAGAAACTTCAGCCTTTTGCTAAAATAGAAGCTAAACTCTAAATTAACCTTAAAAACCCCAGTAAAAAGCAAATTAGCCAAAAGTGTTAGCATGTGGCTAAAATAAAAGCTAAACTCTAAATTAGCATAAAAAACTCAGTAGAAGCCCAATTAGCCAAAAAAAAAAAAGCTAGCTCGTTGATTAATCACTAGCTAAACTACAAAAAAGCCTAAAATTCCTTTGTAAACTAGTTAGAAACTTTAGCCTTTTTCTAAAATAGAAGCTAAACTCTAAATTAACTTTAAAAACCCAAGAAAATAGCAAATTAGCCAAAAATGCTAGCATGTGGCTAAACTAGTAGCTAAATTCTAAATTAGCATAAAAAACTCAGTAGAAGCCCAATTAGCCAAAAAAAGTTATCTTGTTGACTAATCACTAGCTAAACTACAAAATAGTCTAAAATTCCTTTGTAAACTAAATTAGTTAGAAATTTTAGCCTTTTTTTTTAAATAAAAGCGACACTCAAAATTAGCCTAAAAACTTAAATAGATAACAAATCAGTTAAAAATGTTAGCATGTAGCTAAACCCAAATTAGCATAAAAAACTCAGTAGAAGCCCAATTAGCCAAAAAAGTTAGCTCGTTGATTAATAACAAGTTAAACTTACAAAACACCCTAAAATACTTTCGTAAACTAAATTAGTTAGAAACTTAACCTTTTGCTAAAATAGAAGCTAAACTCTAAATTAGCCCAAAAACTCAAATAAATAACAAATCAGCCAAAAATGTTAGCATGTGGCTAAAACAGAAGCTAAACCCCAAATTAGCATAAAAAACTCAGTAGAAGCCCAATTAACCAAAAAAAAGCTAGGTTGTTTATTAATCACTAGCGAAACTAATAAATAGCCTAAAATTCCTTCGTAAACTAAATTACTTAGAAACTTTAGCCTTTTGCTAAAATAGAAGCTAAACTCTAAATTAGCCTAAAAACCCCAGTAGATAACATTTTAGCCAAAAACGATAACATTTGGCTAAAATATTAGGTAAACTCCAAATTTAAAAATAAAATTACTATAAAAGATTAAAATACAGTCCATGAATATATTTATAGATTTGTTGCTAATCTACTTTCTTAAAATTTTGAAATTTGAAGACTCTCATTTATTTACTATAGTAATTGTAAGAGAAACAGGATCACAATAGTGTGAAGGCTTTAAAGCATTCACACTATAAATGGTAATTAAATAATCCTTACTTTAAAAAAATTACTATAACTATTTATCTTCATCCAGAGAGCCACCATGGAGAGATAAAAGAGCCACATGTGGCTCTGGAGCTGCAGGTTGCAGACCTCTGCTCTACTCTAAAAGCGTTGCCAGCGGTTTTTTAATTATGATTACACCGGTTTTAGCCTAAATCTAAAACCTCGTGTGGTTTTCTAGAACACAGTAGAGGTGTGTACTAGCAATATTATATGTATCCCGATGTGTGTGTTATAATACGATACCTATAACCACCAGCTTTTAACACAGAATTAGTCCAAAAACCTCAGTAGATGCCAAATTAGTCAAAAAAAAAAGCTAAAGAAGCATTCACAAAATTAATTACGTATCGTCATGTCAGGATTTTAAAATAAATACAAATAAAAATATCACCAAATCAATTTTTTTCCCTTCACGCCTACCATCAGACTGACACCTTTAATATAAAATGACTCCTATGGAGAAGTGGATCTTTTGAACTTATCTAAGTAAAACTGTTGCAGTGAAAAAGAAATCCTTTATTTTGCTCATGTGTCGCAAGTGTTTTCACAAAAATCGCACATTTTCTCATATCGTGCAGCACTAGATGAGACATTCCAAAAAAAAACCTTGATCCAGTCTGAAGCAGCAGAACAACAGATGTTACAGATTTAAAATTATTATTTGTTGAGTTTGGCTTCAAAGTTTAATCAAGCTTTAAATTTAAAATAAAGTTGCTGATTTTGCATTAAAATAACAAATCAACATTAATCTGATAATTTCTTTTAAAACGTTAAGAGATTAAATAAACTTTACAACCACTAAGAAAACGTGTGAAGACTCTTATCTATTGCAACACAGTTTGACACCAACAGATCGCGCCCCTGAGGTGTTTTTGTCCATTCTCCCTGCATTTCTTGTCATTATTGTGCTCAATTTAAAGTCTAATTTGTCTTTACTGTGTGTAATGATGCAACATGCGACGGCAGAAAATGAAAGATATCCAGACGTAATTAAACACCGAGACACAGAGGGATCAGCTCGGGTTCAGACGGATAAGAGAGGAAAAGGTTCGAGTTGCACAACGTCCCGGCGGCAGACTCACCCCGTTGTTGACGCTCTGAGCCGATGACCTCCCAGATCTGAACCGCTCATACCTAAACCGACAAAGGCAAAGCGTTGAGAATAGAAACATGACTTTCATTTGTTGCATTAAAAGAATGTTTTTGCATCTAAATCAACCAATTTGTTGGTGGATTTGGAATCAACACATAAATATTTAAGTAATTCGCAATTATTAGCAAAAAAAAAAAGTTCTACTTAGAGACACTATGATCCTAATCAGATGTGACAAATTTATTTAATATAAAAAAACAGTTTTTGTCTAATTGGTAGCTTTCTAATGGTTTTATCTCCATAGCAACCATTTCATTTTTTGTTTTCCTGGTGGTGACGAGCAGGTCGATGCCATTTTAGGCTGAATCGGCAAAAGTAAATTTTTGAATTTTCTTAGCAACAGAAGTTTTCTGTTAACCACGCCCATATTTTCATAATGATCACATCATTTGTAATAATGTTTGGCTTCAGCCAACAACTCGTGTATTGAATTAATCGATAAAAATTATTAATAAAGCCACGATAAGCCCTGATTGGCCTGCGAGTGCCTTTAACCCCGCCCTCATTGGCTAAGCAGCTGCAACACGCCCCTCCCCCTCTGCCTACCTAATTAGAGCTACACAAGACAGAGTTAAAACATTATTTTAACTCCATAGCAATGATTTTACGTTCTGGCCGTTTAATGATCAGCCATAGAGACTTTTTGTTGACCACGCCCACATTTTTAAAGATATATCTTACTTTCAAGTTTTTGCTTGGCTTGAGCCAACAGCTCAGTAGTTAAACTAGACGATAAAAAGGATTACTTGAGTCGTAAGCAGCATTGATGGGCCTGCGAGTGCTGCTACCATCCCCCGCCCTCACACCCCTCCCCCACTGCCACCCTAATCAGAGCCATAAAAAAACCCACTTTTTCCTCAATAAATGCTTTCAGTTAGTTTCATCTCCATAGCAACCATTTTATTTTTTGGTCGTTTGGTGTAAATGAACAGACATATGTACTTTTTAGAGGACTCCTCTAAAGTAATTTTTAAAATTTCCTTGGCAACAGAAGCTTTTTGCTAACCACACCTGCATTTTTAACATAATAATGTCTAATGCTACAATGTTTTGTTTGGCTAAAGGCAACAAGTTATTTATTAGATTTTCACAATATTCTGGCTAGGGCTGCCACGATTAGTCGACTAATCGATGACTAATCGACTATTAAAATAATCGACAACTAATTTAATAGTCGATTAGTCGTTACTTTATGTTGTATGAAGTCAGATTGTAGTAAAGTTGAAAGTTATAATAGCCTTCTGCTAGCTTTTTGGAATATTTTGGCATTTATTAAGGTTTTTTAGGCTATTTTGGAGTTTAGCTAATATTTCAGCAGCATGCTAGCTATTTCGGCTAACTTTAGCTTTTTTACGTTTTTTTAGGCAATTTTGAGTTTAACTTATATTTCAGCTATATGCTAGCTGTTTTGGCTAATTATATTTTTCCATTTTTTTAAGGCTAATTTGGAGTTTAGCTAATATTTCAGCAGCATGCTAGCTATTTAGGCTAACTTTGGCTCTTTTTATTTTTTGGCTAATTTGGCATTTAACTAATATTTTAGCTGGTTATCAACTTCAGCATCTTTACATCCACTTTGGCCATGAACCGATTAGTCGACTAATCGGAAAAAATAATCGGTGATTAGTCGACTATTAAAATAATCGTTTGTGGCAGCCCTAATTCTGGCAAATAATGTGTGAGCAACAGGGGACGCCACGCTAACACACTAGCACAGTTCATAACTCAAAAACCTTAAAAGGAAATTCAAGATGGCGGCTTTCTCTTGTAGACTTAACCTGGTGTCGTGTGTGTGAATTTTTGTGAAGATCGCACAAATGAAAAACATTATTTTCATATATTTGCAGAAATTTGAAAATCGCCACTTCGCCAAAAAAATTCGGTGGCGAGAATCTGGTCCCTGCAGGACGGATGAAACGATCTTTAAAGCTTCAATTATGACTATAAAAGTTCAGCACAGTTCCACACTTTGGTGGATTTTGTGTTTTCAAACCTTTCATAACGGAGGAAAATGTTGTTGAGGTCGTCGTTGACGTGCAGCAGTTCCTCCGTCACCGCCTCGTTAGAAACACAAGAGATGAGCTCCACTATCCTCTGCTGCATGGCTCTGCAGGTCCGGTTCAGCTCCTGAGCAAACACACCGAACAGAAGGAAGAAGAAGTTTGTTTAAACTTAGGCTCAAATGGGAGAAAATGTTGGATTTTTGTTAAAGCGTGCTGATGGAAAGGAGGTGGCTTGCCTGCAGCAGCTCATAATCAGAAGCCTCTTCCTGTCCTGGGACCATCTCCGTCAGCATCTCCGACATCACCTTCGTGTTTCCGCGGACGACGTCCAGCTCGCTGCGCAGCCGACAGATCTGCACCATTTTAAAGGTTTTATAAAATGACATTTAAAAGCATACACTGGAATGTAAGAAAACCAGCAACTCGGCAAAAAAAAAAAAAATTTATTGTTTAGGGGGAAAAAAAAAATCTATTATTTGAGCTAATGTGTTGTGAGAGGCGGGAAAGGAATTGAGCACAAAATCTGAGTAATTGAAAAACTGACCCAACATGACCCAACATGAGAATATAAATAGTAATAAAAGTCACTTTGTGTAGATATTTTGATAGATTATGACCGTTTATAAGCTAAAGTAAGAGTTTAAAACCTGTTTCTGATGAATTCTAACTTACAAAAATAAAAAATTTTTATCTGATTAAACATGAATATTAAATATTTTAAAAGTCAGGATATTAAGGGTTCAATTTATGCAGAAACCAACCCTTAATTTGCATATTTTACACCAGTTTTTAATCTTCAATTCTGCTTTTTAACATAACAGAGCCTTTCAAAATAAGAGCTCAATCTCCCCACAAGCAGGAAGTGAAGGCATGACTTCAAAGGATCCATTTCCTGTTAAAACAGTTTGACCTCCGCACCTGTTCAGGTGTGGGGTTGATGGATCCAGAGGCGTGAATGTTCAGGACCTGGGGGCTGCTGTACGCTGGTGGGACGGATTGCGTTTTGGGTTGGGTGGTGCTGCTGTACTTGTTTAAAGCAGAGTCGCCCTCTGGAACGGACGCCACCTGCGATCGCCAGACAGAAGTTGTGTTCAGACCCGACGTTGTGACCGTGTGGTTGTTTTTTTTGTGCGGTTGGACGTACACGTTGAGGCGTGTGTATCGGCGACAGCGTCTCCATCTCTGATGTGGGGAACTCGATGCCTTTCCTCTTCAGCTCCTCGTACACCTGGACCACACCTGTGAGGTCGGGAATGCTCCTGAACGCATCGGCCCACGCCTGCAGAACGCAAAGAGAGGCGTGTGAGGAAGACGAACAAAAGAGGCGAGGACAGTGAAAGGAGCCCGTCCTCTAAAGGATCGATTGCTTGACGCTAATTTGAAAACAGCAAAAAAAAAAAACTTCTAATAAAAAATATATATATATATTAATTTACTTAATTCCAAAGAAAGTTAAATTTATTCAACATTATTTTCTCTATGACAATTTTTTTGTTTAAAAAAAAACGTTGCCACAAGTGTTTTAATTATGATTGTTAAGTTTTTAACCACATTTCCACAACCGAAAAGTCCTAAAAAGCCATTTTTCATGTTGATCTGAAGTTTCCAAAATCTCCTCTGAGGGGGCGTGGCTTTTGGAGCTCCTCCCTTGTCTGATTATGATAGCTCTAGCATAAATCTTCACAGCGGTATGGTTCTGATCCGGATGTCAGCTCAGATCTTCATGGACAGAACTTCCTCCAGAATCCTGATTCTTTCTCCTTCCAGTTCACCAAAGACTCTTTGATGTTTCTTGACGTTGCTGTGATCAATCCATTCAATCCATTGGTTTCTCCGAGCAGAAAATAATGAAAGCTAACATCCAAATGCTCTTTCATTGATTTACAATCCTTTCGGTCAAATGAGCCGCCGTTCACATTTCCGTGGTCACATCAAGAAGCTCCGTGGAGTCTGGTGGAGATTTTCCAGCGTTCTCAGGACTGCTACCGTAAGTATTGGATGAAACTCACACCAAAAATCCAGTGACGGCTGATTGGAGCACAGAAATGTGAACGGCGGCTCATTTGACTGCAGTCAATGTGAAGATACCATCTTCTCTTTTCCAGAACCTGAACTAGACACGTTAGACCAGGGGTCGGCAACCTTTAAGAGTAAAAGAACAATTTGACCTTGTTTTCTACTGATCAAAACCTACGTTAGCCTTTAAGAAGTTTAGATTTGCATTTATAACCTTCTTTTTGTTTTTTTTAAATAAATGTGAATAATGTCTATTTTTGGCACGAACAAAAGCAAAAAATATATATAAAAAGAAACTAGCATCTCTCAAAAAGGGATTTTTTTTTACATTTTTTTACTTTAGTAGCAAAAAAGCTAGCTTGTTGCTGAATTACTAGCTGAACTCCAAAATAGCCTAAAATTCCTCAGAAAACTAACTTAGTCAAAAGCGTTAGCATGTCGCTAAAATAGAAGCTAAATTCTTAAAAATAAATTTCAGTAGATAACAAATTTGTTGAAAACATTAGCATTTTACTAAAATATTATCTAAACTCCAAATTAGCATAACATTTATCTGAAAACTTAGTCAAAAACGTTAGCATGTTGATAAAATAGAAGCTAAAATTCTAAATTATCCAAAAAAAAATTTCAGTAAATAACAAATTAGCTGAAACATTAGCATTTTACTAAAATATTAGCTAAACTCCAAATTAGCATAAAATTTCGTCGAAAACTTTGTCAAAAACGTTAGCATGTTGCTAAAATAGAAGCTAAATTTCTAAATTAGCCTAAAAACTCCAGTAGGCAACACATTAACCAAAAACATTAGAACGTTGCTAAATCAATATTAAAGCTCTAAGTTTTTCAAAATGTACTATTATTGTATTTTTCTTCATCCAGAGAGCCACTATGGAGAGATAAAATATCCACATGTGGCTCTGGAGCTGCAGGTTCAGACCTCTGATCTAGCCGGAACAGATGAGGGTTTAGTGCAGCCGAGCTGTTTGACTGACAGATTTTAAAGCAGAAATCCTCTGAAATGATTTCTTATCATTTGTTCTCTTTAATAAGAAAAATGCTACACAAACATGGTTAAAAACTAAAAAAAAAAAAGAGGATTTTCATCAGAGGGAGCCTTTAAACGAACAAATGTTTTGTTTTTGTTTCCTGAGAGAAGAACCAGGTGGTACAACAGAACCCACAGCCTGCTGCCCAACTGGGTTTTATGCAAATGTCCGCCACACGGCGGTCGTGTCAACACTTCTCCCAGATGAAATGACAACCTAATATTTGTTTACAGACTAGAAAAATAAACAAACATGATAATGAGAAGCAGTTAGATCCTCTCCGCTCTTTGATTAAAACGTCTTATTCTGGATTAGACGGTGGAAAAACGAGCGGGCCGCGTCACACCGCGGGGTCACCTGAGCCGGGACAGGTAACCGGAGCCGTTCCCCTCCAGAGGATGACGGGCCTCCCTCTGCTGCCTCGTAAAATTCACCTCAATCTAAAATACCCGTCGTCTGGTGATCCATTAAGCTTTATGACTCGCAGTGAAAGCGAAACCTCGAGCGGTTATCTCACCTGGATCAAGGAGAGGACTTTGTCTTGAACAATGGTGGGGGGGTTATTTTTAGGAGAAATGACCTTAACCAGCACGCCGTCCACAAAGTCCCGGCTGGTCACTAAAGCGTGAAAGCGGTGGCCGCAGTTTTTCACACACGTCTCCAGAACCTGTGGATGGATTTGAAAACATTGGACAGAATCGGATCAGAACGATCACATGTAAATAAAGAAGTGGTTCTGGATGATTGAAAAACTTTTAGACAAAAAAGTATTTCTGTTCACATTTCCTCACCGTTAGAGTCAACATCACTTCTCTGTAGTTCTTGTTGCCGCCCAGCCTCTTCTTCACGGCTCTGATGGCGTCTTTTGGACTGAAAAGAGAAAAGAAAAGAATGAAAATAGATCATCAGAAGTAGGGCTGGGAATCACTGGGTACCTCACGATACGCGATACATGGCTCACGATATCGATAATATCACGATATTTGGTAAAAATCCTCTCTGATAACTAATATTATATAAAAGAACACTTTTTTGGGGGGAAATATGTCCTCATTTTATTTTTTTATTTTAAAAACAATCATACTAAACAACTTATGTCTTATTTTGTGCAACAAATTATGGACATTTTTGTTTAACGTTGCTTAAAATCACTAATACTATAACTTACCACCCATTGAATTGGAATTATTTGTAAAATTCGATGTTAACAATAGTAAACATGATCATCAGTGCCACAGAAATACTGTTAGCAAGCCTCTGTCAATTGTTACATAATTTTTTGTGTACTTTTCCCACATTTGAAAAGGGCTGAGCATTCAAAACTGAAGACTGATTTATTCAGACTGACACTTGAGATTATTTCTCCAATCTTTATCTATTTTCCATTTGGTCAGTCAACAGATAAAAACCTTAAAACACATAATAATGGCAATAAATATTTAAAAATTTGAATTCTATTACAAATTAGCAATAAACAACTTTAATCTATAATAATTTATATAATTTTAAATGCTTCAATTAACTAGCAACTTCCCTATTTTACCATGAATTCATGTACTTTATTTTAATTACATTTTTTTTTAAGTTCACACATCAAATCTGCATTTTTTATTTAAGAATGACTTTAAGTTAACATCAGCAAAAAGTTATTACGTTCATTTGAAAACCTTACACCATAAATTTACCAAAGTTACACCAGCAGGTTAAACATCAAAGTGGATGAAAGCGAAAATTCCGACTGGTCCCTGAAGTACACACAAACAGCTACGAAGCACGCGCCTCGTTCCCACAGCGCGCCGATCAAACAGGAATTAACCGATCGCGGTCATTCTAGCGCTCAGACAAACTCACTTCTTACCGGCTGACTCTTCTACAGACGGATGATAATTGAGAACAGGTAGTCATGATTTTCTCACGCGGTACTGAGCCAGTATCTCGCCGGTGTTTTTCCTGATGGAGTGCGTGCATCGGCAAAATAAGTCCTCCGCAGCGCGCTGAGCTGCGCGAAAGTTCCTCCCCGCGACTCAGACGCAACAGTCTCTTCAAATGAAAATATAATATCGATACTTGGTGAGAACCCATCGAGAATCAACCGTAGGACTAAATATCGCGATATATCGCAATATCGATATTTTGGCACACCCCTTAATCAGAAGTAGTGATAACCGGTAATAATCGGTTTGATGAAGTGGTTTAGAATTTGACTCAATTTAATTTCTTTCTGATCTAATAGGTTTCATTCCAAAACTAACTTAATTACAATAAATTTACAAAAATAAAAAGACGGAATCTTCTGAAATAATAACCAAACAGAAAAACTGTCAATAAATAGGAAATCCCATCCACAGATTAAATGAATAAATATTGAATTTAGCGATTGAGGATATCTTAAATTTGTGTGTTTTGATCTCAAACGCGCTCGCTGTTAAGACTTTTGTTTGTAAGCAGACATTATTTTCTAAATATGAGCTGAACTTTCTAATGACCCTCACAGACCCGATGGAGGGGTGACCCCGGGCTCACGCTGCACCCGTTCCGGAGCGTCTTAGCTCCAGAAGATGACGCACGGACTCTGCTGCCGTAATCCAGAAATCCAGTCGTCCAGGTGAATGAAGAGGGTCGAGTCAGGAGACAGACTTAAATCGAATCACGCCATGGAACGCTGTCGATCTCCACTCTTCTTTATCGTTTCTTGTTCCTTTAGTTCTCCGTGTATCTGCTCGGTTTGGTGGGATTCATCTGTTGTTTCTCTTTCCGTCTCTCTTCTTAGAGAAATTCCACATTCCCGGCGGCTCGTCTGTGCTCCCGCCCTTGGCAGTGGACCTCGCCTCTGGCTCGTCTGGAGCCCCCAGCTGCCCCCCCCCGCCCCGTCGACCACGAGAGACTCTGAACTCACGTGATACTCCGCCATTTATAGAGGAAGTACTAGTGAACAAACCCTCGTTCTTCATAAAATGAGTAAGCTAGGAACTTTTATTAATACTTTTGTCTTATAAAAGTTTCTTTTGTAAAAAGCAGGAGAGACCCGGGTCTGTCGTCACAATGACATAATGTTCCCATCGTGGTAAAAACAGACGAAAATAGGTTTTATTTTGAAAAAATGTACAGTTACTCTACATCGCACCATTTCTGGTTTAGGTCATTAAAAGCCCAAAAAATTTGAAGCCAAAGAATCGGATACGGAGCGCCAGACTGGACACATTGTGAGTGGCTCTTCCACTTTCCAAGCCTCCGGCGTCCGGAGGCACCGTGAGCCCGACCGAGGTTACGGTGAGGTTAAAGCGTGCGGCGAACAACAACATTTAGAATCCGATGCATTTAAAACACGTGCGGGCAAAACTAGTCGCAAGCGTTCCATGAATGTCCCCGAGTTTTTCTGCCTGGTCGCATGTAAATATGTGCAAATAAAAAAATACAAACTTATGAAATACTAGAAAAAATTGTCTTTAAGGAAATCCCATCCACAGATTAGATGAATAAATCTTGATTAAAGAAACCGATGATTTTGCTCCACAAACTTTAACACCTGACCAGGAGATATTTACTATTACAATGGATAAAGTGCAACCTCCATCTGTTACACAATGAAACTTTAAACAGTTTTCCAGTGGAGCGCCTCAGAGTCCTGTTAAAATGTAACTAATATTTTCTAAAAGACTCATCAGCCTCATCTGGATCGTCTTCCTCAAGAAACAGCTGAGAGACTTTGTAAAGGAGGTTCACATTTTATAATTTAAAGTAATTGTGTGTGAATGTGGGTGAATGGGTCTGTGACTGTGAAGCGCTTTGGGCCCTCGAAGGAGGGTAGAAAGCGCTATACAAGTATACGCCATTTACCATTTACCAATTATTGACTTCAAGAAAACATCCCAACATGTTATTTTAGCGTAGATTCTGTGGGACCCTTTAACTACTGCAGAGGTGTTTAACTCAATCAAACAAGAGGAACAAAATCCAAAACACACCTTAACAACCAAAAACTACATTTAGAAAACTTTAAAACCAAAACTTTTAAATATACTTATTAATTACATATATAGCATTACCTGTAATAATGCTAGAGTGAATGCTGTAAGATGAATTTAGTCGCTAAAGATGCTGAAGCTGATAGATGAAGATGGTGATAGCCAGCTAAAATATTAGCTAAATGCCAAATTAGCCTAAAAAGCAAATACATTTTTTTTATTAAACTAAGGTTAGCCAAAACAGCTAGCATGTAGCTGACAAATGGATAAACTTTAAAAAAAACATTTAAAAAAGACTAAATTAGTCAAAACAGCGAGCATGTAAATAGAAGCCTAACTCCAAAAACAGTCTAAAAACTTTTTAAAAACCCTTAATTAGGCAAAACAGCTAGCATGTAGCATGAAATATTAGCTAGACTCCAAAACAGTCTAAAAAAATCAAAGTATAGATAGATAAATACTTTATTAATAATAATAATAATTAATAATAAATCATGGCAGTCTGCAGCTCCAGGTCATTCACACAGATAAAAGAAGACATTCAAATACATAAATAAATAAACAACAATAAACATATTGCAGGGGTTAAAATTAGACAGTTAGACCATTAAAAGCCATAAAAGCAATAAAAGACAATAAAAACAGCGGTGCAGTCAGGGTCTCCTTCCACCCTCCCCTTCTCATACAGTCTAATTGCAGTGAATGTAAAGGACCTCCGGTATCTCTGTGTGTGTGTTTGCAAAAACAGTCTAAAAAGCTAACAGAACAATTTTTAAAACTGTAACTTTAAACATAAATATGAATAATAAAGGTGTGAGTGTGTGATTGAGGCCCTGCGACAGACTGACCACCTGTCCGGGGTGAACCTGGCCTTTACCCGTCACCCCCACCACCCCGAAAGAGATAAAGCAGCCAAGAAGATGAATGAATGAATGAATGAATGAATGAATGAATGAATGAATGAATGAATGAATGAATGAATGAATGAATGAATAATCAAAAGGCAGGAACGTTATTGTACAATAAATCAACCTTAAATAACTTTCAATATTTGACTCTAACATTGGGCCATTAATAACAATAACATAAATTGATCAATTAAAATTACCCAGGGGGCCGGATCCGGCCCACGGGCCTTGACTTTGACACGTTAACTAGTTAAATATCCGCTGTGCTGGTTTGTTTTGTTTGGGGAGCTCTTCTGTTTACCGGTGAGACAGTAAATAGATGCAGGAGGAGAGATGCAGAGTGCAGCGCGGTCGAAAATAGTTTTTATAACGACAAAAAAAATAAGAAAAATGTCTGAAAAACGACCATCCATGGAAATATAACCTTCATGAAGGTCCAGAGAAGACTTTGAGACCGAAGGAGCAACGGAAGGAGTCATTTTTGGCGAGAAAAGGTAACGTTTTTTGGAGCTGCATTTCTGGGTTATTTTCTGAAGGAATCAAACACTTACTAGCTAGTTTTTACAAACTGTGTGAGAGAAATGTCATTCAAATGTAAGTTAGCTTATGTTTTAATCATAAATTATAAGTAATCTCGTAAAATAAGCATAGAGTTACGTTTGTTTAGGAAATAAATATCCCAATAAATGAAAACATTTTCTCTTCAAGTGTCCTGTAAGCTGGAGCTGATGATTCTGGAGGACCAAAGAGGAGAAAATAAGAGGATTCTGGAGGTTCTGGTGATGTGGTCAGAGACCTAATCTGCTCATCACATCAACAACAGTGGAGGACAGATGCAGAACCGGATGATGGAGACCCTCATCTACTGAGATTCAACTCCAGACACATCCCAGGCGTCCAACCACCTCTAAACACAGAAAACCATCAGCAGGTGAAATCTTTTCCCACTGATGCTGCAAACTGTGCACCAAGAGCACTTCCTGGAAGTTTGGGACCTTAGACCAGGGGTATTCAACTCCAGGCCTCGAGGGCCGCAGTGTCTGCATAATTTCCAGATATCCAAACTCTACTCATGACTGATTACCTGGTTCAGGTGTGTCCAACCAATTGGAGCATGCCAGATCCGGGTATGTTGGAAAACCTGCAGGAATGCGGCCCTTGAGGCCTGGAGTTGAATACCCCTGCCTTAGACTGTCACTGACAGCATCACCAAGGCCTTTGAGGAGCCAAAGAGGACAGAATTGCCCTGTGTGACCAAAAACGCCTGTAGATATTTGACATTTTATGCACTGTTTTTTGCACTTTCAGAGAGAAAGATACAAAAATGTTGTTGTAAATTGTTTTATATTGGATAAATTTAAACTTTTAATAAACAAAATCTGTTGTTCATGTACATTTGCACTGTTTTTCTCACTAAAAACTCTAAAAATCCCATTTTGATTTTTTTTACAATTTAAATTGGTCTAACACTATGATGAAATATAATAAATTGTAAAATGATGATAGATATTGAAAATTCAATGTCTTCTGGAAAAAAGGGACAAAAGAACACATTTGTAGGACATTCTCTGATCCTTTCACAGTCAAAATTAGCAGGAAAGTCCAGGCAGACATTTTGAGGCTTAGGCCTTAAAGGGTTAACAAGACAATAAAATATAATTATAAAAAAATAAACCTGTTGTATCTAGGGCTGTAACGAGTATCCGGTGCTCGAGTATTCATGATCTGCTCCCGAAAATCCAAGTACGAATATTCGCGACGATTTGCGATCTTTATAAATATGGTAAATTTTAGTAAAATATAATCAAAATATTATCTGGGAACGATGTATTTACCCTCTGGAATGCAGATTAATGTAGGATTTTAAGTTTACGAACTAAAGACATGGCGCTGTGATGGCGACATGCAGAGAAGCGTCCCAAGTAAAGGCTCTTAACTACGAACTTTGGTGACTGTCCGAGTGACGTGAATGAACGCTTGTGTGTGATATTGAACACATTCTGAAACCTACCACCGCTACTGTCTGGAATAGAGAAGAAAGCTGACTCATCCACGATGAGGAAGTGGTGGCTGTATGTGCTGCTTTTGATCTGGCTAATCCCTGGGCCCCTGCTCGCGCTAAAAGAAAGGGGAAACACTCTGCACTACAGCCGGGAGGACTTACTACTCTTGCGGGATGTGGATTATCCTACACCGACGGATCTACAGTTTTTTACCTCGATCCTCCGTAAACAACGCAGAACCCGCAGCGAGACGAGGAGCTTCACCTGTCGGAGGAAGCGGGGGAAGAGGGGCGGGGCGCGGCAGAGACTGAAGAGGCTCTCAGGTACTGCAAAAAGCCCACCGCTCCCCTCTATTCTGCTCGCCAATGTCCGGTCTCTCCGCAACAAACTGGACGAGCTTCATGTCAATGTCTCGTGCCAGTGGGCTTATAAACATGCCGGTCTGATCTGTGTCACGGAGACCTGGCTGGACAATACCATCATGGACACACAGCTCTCGCTTAGCGGCTTCGGGACCCCCATTCGCCTGGACCGAGACCCCGGAAGCAGCCAGAAGAAGCTTGGAGGCGGGGTCTGCGTCTATGTCAATCATGCCTGGAGCAGAACTGCCACTGTCACAGAGTCGGGTTGCACACCTGACGTGGAGTTTCTTGCGCTGTCCTTTAGGCCAAAATATCTGCCGAGGGAGTTCGGACGATTTGCGCTTGTTCTTGTATATATCCCCCCATCTGGCAACACCACGCGCGCGTCTGAAACTATTGCTTCATGCGTGCAGCGACTCGAGAGCGCGTCTCCTGACTCCCCTGTGCTTGTCCTTGGCGACTTCAATGGCTGCAGACTAAATAAGACTCTCCCTACTTATCATCAATACGTGACATGCACCACCAGGGGGGACAGAACCATCGATCTTTGTTATGGCAACGTAAAGGATGCATACAGAGCTTATAAAAAGCCTCCTCTTAGTACTGCCGACCACAATGTGATCCACCTTGTTCCATCCTACCGTACCAAACTACAAAGAGAAGGAGTTGTTAAGAAGCAGGTTACACTGTGGGACCAGAGTTCCCAGGAAAATCTCCAGGCATGCTTTGACTGCACACTGTGGAATGTGCTCACAGAGGACAGTGGCTTGGAGGAGGCCACTGATGTAGTAACATCATACATCACCTTCTGTGAAAACATGCTAATCCCCACAAAAACTGTGAAAGTGTTCTCAAACAATAAGCCATGGATAACCAAATCACTCAAATCTACATTGAATGAAAAGAAAATAGCATTTAACTCAGGCAACCAAGTTGAAGGGAAACTCATCCAAAACAGACTAAATAAAGAAATTAAGTCTGCCCAAAAGACATATAAAGAAAAGGTGGAGAGGCTTTTTAGGATGGGTAAAGCCAAGGATGCATGGCGAGGAGTCAAAACGCTGGCTGGTTTACCCTCATCCACCACATCATCTGGACTTCCTGCTGAGGTGTGCACTCGGATGGCAGAGGATCTTAATGACTTTTATTGCAGGTTTGACCAACAAAACTACTCTCAGGAGAGGGAGGAGCTTTCTGCAGAGCTCACATCCATGATCCAGACCTCTGCTAATCTGCAGCTGCTGCCTGCAGACGTGGAGCTCTCCCTGAGACGAACAAAACCCAGCAAGGCCCCTGGCCCAGATCAGATCTGTGGGCGCCTGCTGAAGGTCTGTAGCAGTCAGCTGGCTGATGTCCTCTGTGCACTCTTCAACCGATCGTTGGCTGAACACACCATCCCCTCCATCTGGAAGTCCTCCATCATATGCCCGGTGGCAAAGAAGAGCAACCCTACAAACAACAACGACTACCGACCTGTAGCCCTGACGTCGCTGGTCATGAAGAGCTTTGAGAGGCTCGTCATGGCCCAGCTGCAGGCAAATGTTGGGGTGAACTCCGACCAACTGCAGTTTGCTTACCGGCCGCACAGGGGTGTGGATGATGCAATACTGACCCTGTTGCATGGAACCATCTCCCACTTGGAGAAGCCTAAGTCCCATGTTAGTTTGGTTTTTGTGCACTTTTCAAGCGCATTTAACACTGTTTTACCACATCTCATGGGACGTAAACTGCTGCAGATGAATGTCAACCCCCACTTCATTCTCTGGGTTCTATCATTCCTCACAATGAGGGACCAGAGGGTCAGAATCAACGGTCATCTCAGTACTAACAGGACTATATCCACCGGCTCCCCCCAAGGCTCTGTGATCTCACCACTTCTCTTCACTCTGTACACAAATGACTGCAGGAGCACTACCCCCGGTATAACATACATCAAGTACTCTGACGACACAGTAATCATGGACACCACCAACACCGTGGGACTGTTGCAGAGTGAACTGGACACTTTCTCACTCTGGTGCAGGAACAACTGTTTGGACTTGAACATAACAAAAACCAAAGAAATGGTCATTCTCTTCCATCATGGTTCTTCTGTCTCTCCCACACTCATTGTTAATAATAATGAGCAATAGAGAAGGTCCACTCATACAAATATCTCGGCACCATAATCGATGACAAACTCACTTTTCAACTCAACACTGATAACATTTTCTCCAAATGTCAGCAACGTCTCTTTTTGCTCCGTAAACTTCGCAAATTACAGGTACATCAATCAATTCTTGCAGTTTTTTACCAATGTTTTATCCAATCCATCATCACATTTAACATCAGCCTGGTTTGGTTTCACTCAGTCTCACGCATCGTAATACCCTCAATATAAAATCGTCAAAAATTAGCAGTAAAATTATTGGGCAGCAGCAGGAGTCACTCTCCTCCATTTACAATAACAGAGTCCTTAGGAAAGGAACACAGATCTCCTCTGACAGCTCACATACTCTTCATACACACTACAGTCTCCTACCTTCAGGTCGCAGGTTCAGGTCCATTCTATTCAAAACCAAGAGAGCCACATCCAGCTTCATTCCCTCTTCAATTCGCCTGCTAAATGAAATCCATTTGTAACTGATTGTTGGTTTTATAGTTTTTAGTGTTTTTTACTGATTTTACTGGTTGACTTATTTATTTACATTTGTATGCTGATGAATGTGTTTTAGCAAGGTTCTGCATGTCTAGGCCTGTACTTGTGCTGATGTTGGTCTGCAAATGAAGTTCCTAACGGATAAATAAAGTTAATTGAATTGAATTGAATTGAATTGAAAACAGCAGCGGTATCCACCGGAAGTAAACACACATCTTCGTGACGATGAAGCTTCTGGTTTTCAAAGTAAAACTAGTGAGACTTTTTTCCGTTCAAAAACAGAGACTGAAGTTCTGTTCACTGACATAACTTATAAAAAAATGAATTAGCTTTAAGATCGGAGCTTTAGCTCCAGTGTTTACATTCTTTTGGTCATGATAACTCTTCAACAGTTGATGCAATTAACGAAACTCCATCTTATTCTGAAGAAACGCAGCCTCACACCGCTGAATCAGCATGAATCAGCTGATTCTGCTGCGGAAACAAATACTTTTTTCACACGGGCTGTACACCGAAAAATATTGAAGAACTTTGAGGATTTAAAAAACTGTGGGGAACATTTACAAGTTTTGTTGTTAAATGATAAAAACACCAGAGATTCTTATCCTTTTATGTTTTTATGTTACTCCTGAACTTAACCAGAAGCCTGACAAAAAAAAAGCTTAAAATGGAAAAAAAATTTTCTTTCTATCTTTTTAAAAATCAGTTTTGTTGATTCTGATCTACTGTTCTAAATAAATGTATAAATGTTGGTGATTTAATACAAATAATTTCAATTCTCCTCCATCTAGTCAATTTTCTCATAGCAATAAACATAATATTAAAAAGTAAGAATCATGGTTCAACTCGTGAACCGTATCGCATCTAAGCAACGATCCGCAGCCCTAATTGTATCTCACTGTAATCTAAAACTAGATTTAAAAAGTGTTGATGTAATCCAGGTGAACCAATCAAATTAGACCTGGACTTAGGGCTGGGCGATAAAACGATAATTATTGATATCGCGATAGAACATTTTTTCGATAGAAGAATGAGTCTATCGCGGTAGACTTTTATTTTGAAGGGTCTGCAAAAAACACTTGCTAGCGAACAGTTTCTCCAATTTGACAAGTATAAGTTAGAGAGTTAGTCTCCACAGGGCGAGTAAGTGTTTGTATCTAACTTTTGTGTTCATTAGCTCTCATTTCTGTCATTTTTTGGACTCCACTCCGCGTCCTTCGTCTGCATGAAAGGTAAACAAACGCGCACGAGCCTCAACCCCCGCTGCCGCTGCACACCTCACGCCCCGCGCTTTATTACAATCAATTCTCTGTCCACGCCGACTGCATTTGGGGTCAAATTAATTTTTTGTTCACTGTATTAGTTTTAACAAGCGTCAGATTTGATGCTTGTCAGTCATCAGAAAGTCTGTCGCTCTGAAGCCCTGCTGAGTGTGGAAGAAGCTTCCGTCAAAACTTTTCTGGAACTCTTCGTGAAGAACGCGGATACCGAGAGATTGATTTATTTTAAAGAGCTGAATAAAAACATCGGTACACATCTTCTTCCAGCGAGGAGCGGCCGCTGTCGCACACACATCGAGCTCCTGGACCCAGCTGACAAGAGCCGACAGGGGAGAGTATGGCAAGCCGTTACGTCAAAAAACGCGGGTATGGCAGTGCGTCACCTGGACATGTGCTATGGTCAATAATACTTATTTGACATATTTAAATGTTGCCACAGTTAGTTTCAATACAACAATTAATACTAAAAATAATGAAAGTTTAATTTCAAAACTGCAATTTAATTTGGTGGGATAGAATATTAACATTCCTTTCTCCAGACATGTACATGTAATCAGAAAATACATGTTTTGTTTATGTTCAAAGTTCAAAATGTGAGTTAATGCTTTTAAGTACTTTCTTTTTTCAAACATATATTTTTAACTCTTCAAAAAAATAAATTTTAGGCTTTTATCTTCTTTTTCTTTGTTTTTGTTTTTTTTTTTGCTTGTTACTGCTCCAAAAAATGATCCGAACTGTGACCTTAAAGCCGTGACACGATCCGAGTCGTGTGTTTTGTGATCCGTTACACCCCTACTAAATACAACAAAAATAATTTGTAGTACATTAATACATTTTTGTTATGTTAACCCTGAAAACATTAGAATTTATTTGTAGACTTAATGCTTTGTTTTTTAATGGAACTGAAGAAACAGTTTAGTATCTATTTCATAAACTTTTGAAACTTGAAAGCTTTTGCTCATTTATATATATATTCTTGGTTATTAAAAAAAATTAGTTGCATAATTTCCATTGGATCTGTTATGCTTAGTGTGATAGGAAATAAATATTTAAATTTAACAACCTGCTGATGAGTTTACGTTTCATTTTTGAGCCACAAATTGCTCAAATGTAGTTATTTGGTTTATATCGTGATCAATATCGTTATCGCGCAATATGTAAAAAGCTATATCGTGATATAAAAAATCCCATATCGTCCAGCCCTACCTGGACTTCATACAGCAATTCAAACAGATGTCACAAGGTTATTGGAGCACTAAGATAAGCTGGGAGGCCTTCCCTGAATCCACCCGAGCAAACTAGGGCAAGACATTTGCTGACGACAACCTGATAAGACGGACAGCTATTAAAACTCTGATTGAAATAGTTCACAGTAGGGCTGCCACGATTAGTCGACTAATCAACGACTAATCGACTATTAAAATAGTCGACAACTAATTTAATAGTTGAATAGTCGTTACTTTATAATATATGGAGTTAGAGTTTGGTAAAGTTGAAAGTTATAATGACATTCTGCTAGCTTTTTAGACTATTTGGGCATTTATTAAGGGTTTTCAGGCTATTTTAAAGTTTGCTAGTATTTTAGCTTCATGCTAGGTATTTTGGCTAATTTAGGCTTTTTCAGTTTTGTAGGCTAATTTGGAATTAAGATAATATTTCAGCTACATATTAGCTATTTCGGCTAATTCAGGATTTTTTTTTTTCTTCAGTTTTTTAAGCTAACTGAGTTTAGCTAATATTTCAGCTACATGTCAGCTAGCTAATTTGGAATTTTTACAGGGTTTTTTTTGGCTAATTTGTGAGTTTCGGAAATATTTCAGCTGTATGCTAGCTATTATGACTAATTTGGAATTTTTATAGTTTTTTTTAGGCTAATTTGGAGTTTAGCTAATATTTCAGCTACATGGTAGCTAGCTAATTCAAAAATTTTTACAGTTTTTTAGGCTAATTTGGAGCTTTTAGCTTATTCAGCTATATGCTAGCTATTTGGCTAATTTGGGAATTTTTTATATATTTTTTAGGCTAATTTGGAGTTTAGCTATGTCAGCTATATGTTAGCTAGCTAATTCAAAATGTTTACAGTTTTTTAGGCTAATTTGGAGTTTAGCTATTTCAGCTACATGCTAGCTTTTGGTTTAAATTTGAATTTTATATAGTTTTTTAGGCTAATTTGGAGTTTACTAATATTTCAGCTACATATAGCTAGACTAATTCAAAATTTTTATTTTTTAGACTCATTTGGAGTTTAGCTATTTCAGCTTTTGCTAGCTTTTGGTTAATTTTGAATTAATATATTACTTTTAGATGATATCATTGTAGCTATATTGATATATTACTCGCAATGTTAGCTTTTTATTCAATTTTTACATTTTTTTAGACTAATTGGAGTTTAGCCCTATTTCAGTCTTATATAATGGCTGATTTAGGATTTTTAATCAAAAACTATATCATGTATAAGATTTCTTTCTATCCATGTGCATGACCCGATTAGTCGACAAATCGGAAAAAATAACCGATGATTAGTCGACTATGGAAATAATCGTTTGTGGCAGCACTAGTGCACAGGGAGCAGAAAACAGTCAAATAACAGGTGTGGATGTGGCTCAGGTGTGAACTCACCCATCCTCTGTTTCATTGATGATGTCACATATTTCCATGTTGAGGGTCCAGTCTTCACTCTGGAGGGAGCCGTCGGTAGCTCTCTCTGAGGAGCGAAAACGTTCGTTAAAAAATGAGAATACAAGAAGAAAACGAGTCCAAATGCTTGACGGGTAATAAATTAGGGGCTAGCTAACTATTAGCAAAGAAGTTCGCCGCTAGTAGCGCTCAGAACTAAAGAAAATATGTACTACGTCATTGTATTAAACGCGTAAAAAGTCACAAAATAGTACACATCCGGTCACTAAAATAACATTTCAGCTCAATGACTCGATGATATTTAGCGTTAATTGATGGTTAGCAAGGCGGCTAACGGTTCACTTCTTCGTTAGCATGCTAATGTGGCAAAACCCTAATCCAGGGAAACGCAAAACGGCAACAAAAAATAAATAAAACAGAAAGTTAAAGTTGTTATTTTGGAATAAAAGCGCAAACACTTGCCTATGCAATGCCCCACTGGCGTACTAAAAGGATTTCCCAAAAGGAACTCCATCTTGCTCGACAACAACCAAGTCAGTCCATGGGATGATGATGCATGAGGAAACGTCCGTGAAGTCCCGCCTACACTCCAATACGATTGGCTGAAAGCGTCTCGACTCGGTTTCTGATTGGATGGCACCCAAACCCATCGTAAAGGATGTAGGATTGTAAATAAAAGGATTCAAAGGTTACAACAATAAAAGCATTGCACATTTCCCCCTTTTTTATTTATTCTTTTTATTTTTATTATTCACCACAACTATCTAGCATTATTTAACTATATTTTTATGCAAATATATTTAACAAATGTGCAATAAAATAAGTATAAAATCACAGACATTGTTTTGGTTGCAGGATATTTCCTTTTATTCAAATACGTTTTTCAGGTCCAGTAAATCAGTAGCAAACAAATTCAGTAAAACAGAATTTGCATGTTGCAGAATTTAAATACTGCTAACACAAAAAGATGGAATTACAAAGTAAAAGCATGGGATCCACCCTTGTAACCACACGCTAGGGTCCAAAGTGTCACAGATTATTCAAACAACCAGATCTGCAAGCAAAAATTCTCAAATGTCAGATAGCGGGGTTTGTTAATAAGACATTACTCTGAAAAAAAGAATCCCAATTTCTTTCAGTCCTGCATAATTTTGCGTTTGACGGTTAAATTCTCAGATGAAAGCTGAATGAAGAGCGCTCCGGCAGCCGTCCGCGCCCTGAGTTCATACATGTCATAGTCGTGAGCCCACTCCACGTTTCCCCAGCGCCCGATCTGCAACGGCAAAGACACAAGGAACTCTTTGGCGTTATTCGAAATGTTTTTATATTCAAATTTACACACAAATGAAAAACAAAAGTATTAGAAAACGTAATGTTGTAAAAATAAAATGAAAGGTTGATTTGATGGTAAATGTACAGAGCCCCTAAAGGGACATCGAACAAAAAAAAAAAAAAATAATAAAGTTAAAAAAAAAATTAAAGTAAAAAAAAAAAAAAAAATTCTAACTCGTGGCCACGACATACTGGAGCCCCTAAAACATCGAAAAAAAAAAAAACATTTCTATCTCGTGGCACGACTTACGGATATGATACGCAGTTGCAGCCCATTCAAAACAACAGGAGCGGCTTTTAGGTTTCGTTTTGATCACGTGGTCGGATGTTTAGGTTTCTCCGGATCACGTGACTTTATGTGTTTATCTTTCTTCATTTTGTCTGAAAGCATCCTCGTTATTGTCACTTAAAATAACCGACATTTTGTGTTTGTTTATGAGGCAGAATTAAAGAAACATTATTGATGCTTGATAATCTTCGTTTCGGGATCACATTTGACCGTCTCTGGGACCGGAAGGTGGTCAGACTGAAAATTCTAGCTTTACGAAGTCCTTCGGCAGGCCCGATTTAAAAAGGTTCCAGGCGGTTTCTCCGAACCTACCCTAACCCTAACCTTGACCCGGTACCGATGCGGGTCGGGTCCCAAATCCTGCTGATCGCCCGGTTCCGTGATTGTTCCGTGCACCCCAGACGTTGCTGTTTTATGATTTTTGAGCCCGAAAAGTCAAGCAAAACAGACAAACTACGAACTGTGTGTCCAAAATAAATGCATGTCGTGATAGTAACGGGTACATTTCTCGCTAGAAATATTACCAAAATAAAGATTAGTCCACAAAATATTTTATTCTGAGGGATTTTCCACCAGAAAAAGAGTGGATCTACCGCCATATTGTTAGCCGGTGATAGACAGAAACCAGAAACTCAAAAGTCACGTGATCAGTCACGTGATCCGGAGAAACATAGATAATAGGCGTGTTTGAGATCATGTAGGCGGACGCGGCGCTGCGCAGATCGCCTGGATTGCGGTGCATGCTGGGTAGTTTCTTGTACTGACGTCACATGTGCGCCGTCATCGTATCGCGAGAAAGGGGCGGGTTCAAGGCGCCTACCTAAGCCAGCGCAGCCAGAAAATAGGTACTGCGCTGGCTGCAAGCCGCCTGGATGACTACAAAACAATGCATTGTGGGAAAACGGTGTCCTGAAAGTTTTTGTAGTTTAATGTGAAATTACTGGCGCTAAATGAAGGAAATGTGTGTATTTTTTTACTCTTTCTGGAAGGTAGTGAATCACTGATGAAAAAATATACAAGATTTTAAATAATCTGTGGTTATTTGTGTCATAGTTGTCTTTAAAATGAACTTTAATTTTTATTTTATCTATTTATTTGGGACTGTGCACATGTAATGGATCCCCCGACAATTTTTTAAATCTGTTTTACTCTAAGAGATGTAAAAAAATACTATGAAAGACATAACAGCACAGATCATACTAGGAGGAGTGGCGTATTAAAATTCAGCCGAATGTTGAGGACAACCCCCAACTCCTCGTTCTCGTACAGTCTCGTCGTCCACCTTCATCTCAGGCGCCTTTCTCCGCCCCCTCCTGCAGCAGCTTGGTATCGTCGACGAAGCAGGCGAGGCGCAAGTCAACTCAAACACGCCTGTTATATATTCATTTTATTATTTTTATTATTCCTCTATTATATCTATGCGGAGAAACCTAAACATCCGACCACGTGATCAAAACGAAACCTAAAAGCTGTTGTTTTGAATGGGCTGTAACTGCGTATCATATCCGTAAGTCGTGGCCACGAGTTAGAAATTGTTTTTTTTTTTTTTTTTTTTTACTTTAATTTTTTTTTTAACTTTATTATTATTTTTTTTTTTTGTTCGATGTCCCTTTAGGGGCTCCGTATAAATGAAATTTCACCTGGTATTCTTCCTCCAGCCTGGAGAGCAGCACGGCCTGCTCCACTGTCAGGTATCGGTCGACCATCGCCAGCGAGAGCAAAACAGACTTCAGCTGCGTGATCACAAACTCAAGTCCTGCGCAGGAAAAGACACAATCCTTCAAATGTCAATTTCAAAAAACAGTAAATCCTAAAACCCCTGTCACACCAGGGCAGCGTTCTCGCTGCGATCGCGCGGCGTCCATCAAAAAAATGCAGAACGCTGAGGTGAACGCAGTAAGGTCGCCATGAGCGCCGTAGCATCGCTGTGACATCTCCAGTGGACGCCGTGGTGTCTCCATGGACGCCATGACTGACTATTGGCTTATATATACACGCTGCCGTGACGTCATAGGGACGATCTGGCACCTGCGCCGTGCACGCGCCATGGGCACGCAGTGACGACTCTTAGCGCGCCGTGGGAACGCGGTGAAACGCCAAGTAAAACTCTGTGGGAACGCAGTAGCACGCCACGGATGCGCCGTAGGAACGCCATAATCGCCGTGAAAGCGCGGAGACATCTCCATCTCCATTTTCCTGCGTTTCCACGGCGTTCTGAGAAATTTCCTAACGCCGTGTGAACTCCGTAGAATCGCAGCCGAGTGTGACAGGGGCTTAAACGTGAGAGTCTCACCTGTCATGGACCAGAGGCTGTATGAACTCAGGTGCTGTTGAAAAGTGTCCTTGGTCGCCTGTGGAATCTCAGGACCCAAAATGCTCGACGAAGACCCAATAGTGACGTTGTATCTGCAATTAGAGGAAATGCATTTAAAAAGTATAGTTTATTTTAGCATTTCATTATTTAGTAGGGCTGGGTATCGCTAATCATATCCAGAATCAATTTGATCCCAATTTTTTTGCTTATTCTTTCCATCCACTTAATTCAATTGGATTAAATTTAATTTTGAGTTTAATTTGGACTATTTAGCATTTATCTGATAAAGGTCACATAATTAATAGCACACAGTGTCTTATGTGGTTTCTCAAACTGAGAAGCTCCAACAATTGTTCTGCCTCTCCAGGAGGGCGTTTCGGTTTGGCCACTAGGTGGCGATTTAGCTACAGCATTACACCTTATTCCAGAAGAAGAAGAAAGAATGAGCAAAAAACTGTATTTTAAACCACAAATAGTTACTTTAAAAATGTTTCCTTAAGGGAGTTTAGAGAATTCCTGCCTGTGAGTTAGCATTAGCCGTCCTATGGGAGATTCCATTATATGTTAGCATCAAGCTAGCAGATTTTAGATCAATCTGTTTGTTGGGATTGATTATTGATGATTATTGATTGATTTATTAATTTTGTCATCCCAGCCCTACTATTTAGAGGTCTTTAACACAAAAGATTAATGCTTTTATTTTGTAATTTTTTTTTTTTTTTTACCTGTTTTCCATCCAGTGTAGAACCGGGTCCCACTCATTCTTCTGTAGTTCTACCAAACCAAGAGGCTCATCCACTCTGTAACTGGAAAATAAATAAATAAATAAAGCAGCCATAAAAGCAATCATTAGAAATAGTTAAAGCTCAAAAATCCAATATTTGTTTGGCCATTAAGGAATGCAAAAAAAATGTCACTGTGTTTTTTCCCAAATAGATCTATGCTAATCAATGCTAACGAGGACGGTGAGCAGCTTTTATTTTGGAGTCCTCATTGCTTTTCTCTCTACACTAGGGCTGCCACAAACGATTATTTTTATAGTCGACTAATCACCGATTATTTTTTCCGATTAGTCGACTAATCGGGTCATTTGTATTTGTATTTATTTATTTAGTAGGGACGGATATAAAAACATAGACATACAGCAGAGCAGCAGTCCCATGCCCATATCACCATGCTTATGGCAGGAGCTAATTTGCAGCATTTGTCCCCATGCTCAAACTGGATGTAAAACACACATCTTAATCATTATTAGCTTTAAGCAAACTAAAAACTAAATATATCCACACAAGCATTATCTGCGAAAATGCTTGTGTGAATGCTGTAAGCTGAATTTTGAAGCTGAAGCGAGTGACGATAGCGAAGATGCTGAAATTGATAGCTAAAAACACTAAAGCTGATAGCCACTAAAATATTAGCTAAATGCCAAATTAGCCTAAAAAATAATTAAAAGCCTCAGCTGGCCAAAACTGCTAGCATGTAGCTGACATGTTAACTTAACTCCAAAATAGCCTTAAAAAACTGAAAAAAAAAATCCTAAATTTTCCAAAATAGCTAGCATGTAGCTTAAATATTAACTAAATTCCAAAACACCCTAAAAAACTTTTTTTTAAAAAAGCTTAACTTAGCCAAAACAGCTAACATCTAGCTGAAATATTAACTAAACACCAAGTTAGCCTAAAAACTGAAAAAAGCCTAAATTAACCAGAATAGCTAGCTTGTAGCTGAAATATTAGCTAATCTCCAAAATAGCTTAAACAAACCTTGATAAATGCCAAAATAGTCTAAAAAGCTAGCATATTTTCATTATAACTTTCAACTTTACGACACTCTAACTCCATATATTATAAAGTAACGACTAATCGACTATTAAATTAGTTGTCGACTATTTTAATAGTCGATTAGTCGTCGATTAGTCGACTAATCGTGGCAGCCCTACTCTACACTAAATTCTTAAGACCAACCCAGGTGAAAATTGTATTTTTAACATGATCTTAAGGCGTTTTTCTCAAGAAAATTTAGTTTAAAATTAATTTCCTTTTTTTTTTTTTTTTTTTAGTGGCCTTATGGTAGAGTGTCCGCCCTGATACTGGAAGGTTGAGTTTGAATTCTGAAAAATCCATGTGGCTGATTGCTGACATACTCATTAATGGTCTGGATTAGTAAGTCATTGTAACCCAGCGCTGGTTTCTGATTGCTGTTTCTGCAGCTGGTATGACGCTGTCCAGGGGATTTATATGGTTTCATTGGGATGTGGGGGTTAAGTCGACTTTCATCAAATGAGTTTCGCTCGAGTGACAGCTGTGTTTCTTGCTTGTGCGACCGCCGCCCAGGGAGTAGGAATACTTATTTTTAATATGGGTTGCCAAGTTAAATGGCCAAATTATTTAAATAGATGTCGACTAATCAGCCGATTGATTTACTTTTCCGATTAGTCGACTTAATCTGTTTATGGCCAAAGTGGATGTAAAGACGCTTGAATGATGTGATAACCAGCTAAAATATTAGTTAAATGCCAAATTGGCCAAAAAATATAAAAAGAGCCAAAGTTAGCGCTTAAATAGATAGCTATGCTGTGCCTGTGCGTGAAATATTAGCTAAATTCCCCACATTAGCCACTAAAAAAACTGAAAAATGACAATATTAGCCAAAACAGCTTAGCACATAGCTGAAATATAAGTTGAAAACTCAAAAATTGGCTAAAAAACGTTAAAAAGAAGCTTAAAGTTAGCCGAAATAGCTAGCATGCTGCTAAAATATTAGCTAAACTCCAAAATAGCCTAAAAAAAACCTTAATAAATGCCAAAATATTCCAAAAAGCTAGCAGAATGCTATTATAACTTTCAACTTTACTACAATCTGACTTCATACAATATAAAGTAACGACTAATCGACTATTAAATTAGTTGTCGATTATTTTAATAGTCGATTAGTCGACTAATCGTGGCAGCCCTAATTTCAACTAATGGGGCTTTAAAGCCTGGTTTCCACTGAGCAGTCTGGGCCGGGCCGGACCTGCCATAGCATTGAGGGTCAGTTGGATAAAAGTCAGGAGGTGTGTAAGTTACGTCACAGCAAAATTACATATGTAGGGACCACAACAAAACGGTGAAATCCCAATAGCTAGACACTCTTTAGTTTGAAGTGAGTTAAAGAGAGTTTCATTAAAGCTGGTCTGATGATAAAATGATTTTAATTAAGGTTGTTGAGGGTTTTTTTTTCTTCTGATGCTGTGAAAGATTTTTCATAATCAAACCAAATATTTTTAATGTCGGAATTTTTATGATCTCTATAAAAGTTAAACAAGTAAACTGATTTTGTCTTTACTTAAAAATGCAGTTTGGTGGAGAAAAATAACTCATATTGGTGTCAAACTTCATCGCACAAGGAGCCAAAATCCAAAACACACCTTAGGGTGGGCCGAACAAGATAAGCATTTATTGAACACTCTAAAATGTAATTTTTAAACTTTAAAACTGCAACTTTTTAACATAATTATGAACTAGATATATAGCATTACCTGTGATAATGCTAAAGTGAATGCTAGAAGATGAATTTGGCCGCTGAAGATGCTAGTGCTGATAGTTGAAGATAATAATAATAATACTACTACATTTTATTTATATAGCGCTTTTAAAAGATACTCAAAGACGCTTACAAACAAGTTACATTAAAAAACAGTAGTAAGAAGAATAAAAAATAATACAAATAATAAAAAACAATAACAATAATAGCAACTAAATAAATAAAATACAAAGTAAGCAGTAAAATTAAAGATTAAAAGCAGTTTTAAAAAGCAGAGAAGATGCTGAAATTGATAGCTAAAAACGCTGAAGCTGAAAACACTTTAGCTCATGGCTGAAAACACTGAAGCTGAAAGCCAGCTAAAATATTAGCTAAATTCCAAATTAGCCTAAAAAAAACAACAAAAAACACTTAGGTCAGCAAAAACAGCGAGGATGTAACTGAAAAAAATAGCTAAATGCTAAAATAGCCTTAAAAAAGGCTAAATTAGCCAAAACAGCTAGCATGTAGCTGAAATATTAGCTCTCAAATAGCCTAAAAAATCTTAGTAAATGCCAAAATAGTCCAAAAAACTAGCAGAATTCAAATGTTTAAAACTGTAACTTTTAACATAATTATGAAAAATAAAAAGCAGGAGTATTACAACTTAAACCTTAAATAACTTTCTCTATAATAATATATTTTTTCAAATTTATACAAGTTAGAAATGAGCACAAGAGAACATCGGGCCATTAATAACAAAATTAAATGATCTGAGGGCCGGATAGAATTACCTGGAGGACCGGGTTCGGCCCCCGGGCCTTAACTTTGACACACGTGGCATATATGGTCAAACACAAACTACATCACCTGGACCGTTCGAAACCGGCCTGGAGTAGAGCGGACCACTCAGTGGAAACGATGCTTATCTTAACTTTAACTTAAATAATATTGAATCAGTTTAGAAAAAGCTTTTAGTTGTTCAGTAGAAACTACAATCTGAGGACTACAAGCTTCCTCGCTCTGCTCCATTCTGATGCATCCTTTTGCAGACAAACAGATCCACATACGCTTCAATTTTTATCATCCGAGCTGGAATCTGGATCAAAACTGTACGGCTGGACAGCTTCAACATAGTTGTTGCACTGCTAATGCTCGGCTGTAAGCTAGCGTGTAAAAGAAAGGTAGACGTCTGATGGAAAATGACAGGTTTTTTTCAATTTTGGCTAAAAACACACTTTTTTTATTTCGCTTTTACCAAGTTAAGCACAATTAACTACTGTGTTGTACATGCGGAATGTCTTAAGAGGTCGAGTAAAATATTGAGTTCAGACACATTTCCTGTAATCATCAACTATAAATATAAAACAAATCTAAATTGAAGTTATACCAGATGGTGTCAGTCTCCAAAAACTTCAAAGCTGAATTGATCATTTGCTCTTTGCTGCGTTGAGTGGGATTATCCAGAGCCGTGTTGCACAAAGTGGTCTGCAAGAAAAAGTTCAATCAGTAATGCTGCAGATTATGGAGTATTTTTTAATTATATTTTAAAAAAAATACCAAGTGCATGGTGTAAAACTTGAGCGTCTCCCTTTGAGCATCCCACTCCGTTGCCACGGCGATGGCCAGGGCTTCATTCGGTACCGTGAACAGCTTCCCTCCTGGAGTTTTAAGCTTTCTTCTATCTAGATTTATTTCATACAAACCATCTATGGAGAAGATTGTATCATAATTAAAATATATACATAAAATTGAACGATTAAAAAAATAAATATTTAAAATTACCATCTCCTTGAGATATGCTGACATCTTGATAAAATCTCTTCCTCTCTGTGAAACGTTGAAGCACATTAGCACACAACATATTAGTAGTAAATGTCAAAATTGAATATTTTTACCTGTGGAAGCAGTGGAGTATTTAGACAAACATCTGGAGTACTGATCTCTAGGACACGATTTACAAACTGAAATTACATTTCCAAATGAATTTCGAAGTTGAACAATACGCCTAAACATAGCGCAACTTAAATAAATTAAGATGTTTTAAGAACTAATGCTTTAAAATAAAAAAAAGACGATTTTCAAAGCGATTTCTTAAGATATCTCCCGAAATAAAGTACCACAATAAACAAACATATACCGTGTGTACAATAAACCCGACTGCTGTATAAATTTGTTGTTTAGCATTAGGGTTTTATCTATTTTATAGCTGAACATCGGTTCAAAAACACGCGTGTGACCTTCGATGCTACAAAGCTACAAACGTTTTCCCACATTTTGGGAAATGTAGTTTAATTGTGGCGCTGCTAACGCTAAAATGTCTCTTATAAACTACAATGAAAGGTTCACGAATGTTCTTCCGCCCGCTCAGCCAATGAGCGTCGAGGGTCTTCGGAGGTGAATTCATTCGACCAATGAGATTCGCCGTTGCTACTGGATCCAGCGCAGCTTCGAAGTCCACTTTTAGTTCTGGGAGCTTGATGAACTGAACTGTGGCGCAATTAAAAGGAATTTGAATGGTCGAGGACCTCTCGGCGACTTTTTTTTATTTTTATTTTTATTTATTTATATTTTGGCCGGTCGTAGAGGCTGACCCGCTCCCGAGCGGCCGTTGACCGCGGTTGGAGTTCAGCCCGCGAAGCTGGAGCTATGCCTGTCCCCGCTGGATACCTCAGCGAGTTCCCGGCCGCGGCCTTCGCATCCTCGGCCTCGCTTATCCCGCTGCCGCCGATAAACACTCACCAGCCCGGCGTTGTCACGTCGCTGCTGTACAGCGGCTCCAAGTTCCGAGGGCACCAGAAGAGCAAAGGGAACTCTTACGACGTGGAGGTGGTCTTACAGGTGGGGGGCTCCGAAGCGGAAATGTTGTGTTTTTGATCGTGCTGCGAAGCGCGAGGCTTTCCGTCGGGTGATGTGTCAAAGTGGCGGCGGGATGAGTGACAGCTGGGTCTCGGCCTGTCCTGGACCCACTGTAGGTGGTGGAACAGCACCGATAACTACTCCCAGCTACACAATCCACACTATAGCTGTTTAAATTCACACAAACGATCACAGCTAGCTTAAATGCTGCAGCATCCAAGAGTTGTTTACATTTTTGTTCCCTTTGATTAACTCAATAAAGTTTTTTTTCTGTATGTGTGCAAAAATTCAATGCAGATTTGACCTTAAAGTTCTCTTTTTCAGCATGTCACAATGGAGGATTCCTACTTGTGTGGCTATTTGAAAATAAAAGGACTCACAGAGGTGAGTATGTAGACATGGATGAACTGGATTTAGAATTTTAAATGTTTTCTGCACAGCTAAGTTACAGTTTTTGCATATTGTTTTTTGTTTTTCCTAGTCTTAGGCTTGTTTTCTACTGATCAGAACCTAAAAGGAGCTGCATAGTCTTACTTCAGCCTTTAAGAAATTTGGATTTACATTCATGACCTTATTTTTTCTAAAATAATTAATATGAATTATGTCTTTTTTTCTTTGGCAAAAAAAAAAAAAAAATATATATATATATACAAAAACATAATCTCTGAAAATTTGATTAAAAACAAAAAACGTATTTTCAAAATAAGAGATCGTCAGGACAGGATCATCAGCTCTGGGTAGCCAGTAACTAATGTTGTACAGCATAAAATAATATGTGCTTTCAACTCATAAAAGATCAAACTTTTTACCAAAGTTTAGCTTTGCATATAAAATCTGTTCATTTTGGATAGTGATTATTTTAATAGTCAACAAATCACAGATTATTTTTTTTCCGATTAGTCGACTAATTGGGTCATGCGCAAACTGGTTGTAAAGCACTCATCTTAACAATCACTAGCTGAACTAACTAAAAACTACTAGATGCTGAAGCTAAAAGCTGAAAATGATAGCCAGCTAAAATATTAGTTAAATGCCAAATTAGCCTAAAAAATAAAACAAAGCCTAAGTTAGCCAAAACTGCTGGTATGTCGCTGAAATGTTAGCTAAATTCCAAAACAGCCTAAAAAATAGGGAAAAAAATGGCTTAAGTTAGCAAAATTATCTAAATATTAGCTAGACTACAAATTAGTCTAAAAAAACTGAATAAAAGCTTAAGTTAGCTAAAACAGCTAGCATGTAATCGCAAGATTAGCTAAACTCCAAATTAGCCTAAAAAGCAAAAAAATCTTAAGTTAGCCAAAATAGCTAGAATGCAGCTGAATTATTAGCTAAACTTCAAATTAGCTTTCAAAAAATGAAAAAAATCCTAAATGGGCCAAAAAGCTAGCATGTAACAGAAATGTTAGCTAAATAAAAAAAAAAAAAAGCCTAAAAAAATTGAATAAAAAAAGTTTAAGTTGGCCAACATAGCTAGCGTTTAGCTGGATAATTAGCTAAACTCCAAATTATCCTAAAAAAACCTTAAAAAAAAGCCAAAATAGTCTAAAAAACTAGCAGATTCCCATTATAATTTTCAACTTTGCTACACTCCAATTGGCTTTTAAATTAGTCGTTGACTATTTCAATAGTCGATTAGTCGTTGACTAATCGTGATTCTGGAGGTAGCGTCGAGTAAACAAGACGTTTTCAGGTCAACGGGGATGTAAAAACCTACATAGTTTATCATCTATGTGCACTTCAGCATCAATTTATATATTTAACTAATCTAAATTAAATGCTAACTAAGTAATCCTTAGTTTAAAAAATTGCTATTTTTTTTCTTCTTTTTTTCAGCAGTCTTACACTGCTGGGTTTTGTTATTTTAGTTTGCAGACTTTATTTATTTTCTTTAGGTAGTTTTTTCTATTTTTTCCCCTGTAATCATAGTTTGATTTCTACTTATTTATGACTGATTTAAGCATGTTTTTCACCTAACATACATATAAACTAGCTTTTATTTTGAAAATACTCTTGTACGTTTAGGAAACGAGTTGATTAACGTGATTTATTTTTTCCTAGGAATATCCAACCCTCACCACTTTTTTCGCCGGCGAGATCATCAGCAGGAAGAGGCCGTTCCTCACCCGAAAGTGGGATGCAGACGAGGACGTGGACCGTAAGCACTGGGTAAGCCGACACTTTTTCCACATCGTCCGCAGCTGAGCCGCCTCACCTTCTACCGGTAACTCTATATGCCTTCTCTTTGGGCACCAAGGGCAAGTTCCAGGCTTTCTACCAGTACGCAAAGACTTTTAACTCCGACGAGTTCGACTACGAGGATCTAAAGAACTCGGACTATATTTTTATGCGATGGAAGGTAACGCCTCTCCCTGTTTGCTGGCGGGCTGTAAGCTGCAGTGGCTCTCATCTGCTTCTCTTGGTCTGCAGGAGCAGTTTCTAGTTCCTGACCACACCATTAAAGACATCAGCGGCGCTTCCTTTGCAGGATTCTACTACATCTGCTTTCAGAAATCGACAGCGACGATCGAGGGATACTACTACCACAGGAGCTCTGAATGGTAACAATCTGAGTTTAGTTCAGGATTAGGTTGATCCAGATAAATACCTGGACCTCACAGGCATCAGATTTAAGAGAACACGCCTGATTCAGGGTTTAGGGCTGCCATGATTGGTCGACTAATCAACGATTGAAATAGTGGATGACTAATAATCGATTAGTCGTTACTTTATATTATATGGAGTCAGATTGGAGTAAAGTTGAAAGTTATAATGACATTCTGCTAGCTTTTGGACTAATTTGGCATTTATTAAGCTTTTTTTTTTTTTTTTTTTGCTATTTAGGAGTTTAGCTCATATTTCAGCCACATGTTAGCTATTTTGGCTAACTTTGGCTTTTTTTTTTGCTATTTTGGTGCTTAGCTAATATTTCAGCTAAATGTTAGCTGTTTTGGCTAATTTAAACTTTTTTTTTTGCTTATTTTGGAGTTCAGCTATTACTTCAGCTATGTGCTAGCTTTTTTTGGCTAACTTTGGCTTTTTTTTTTCTTGTTTTTTGGATATTTTGGAGTTTAGCTAATATTTCAGCTAAATGCTAGCTGTTTTGGCTACCTTAGGATTCTTTTTGTTTTTTTAGGCTATTTAGGAGTTTAGCTCATATTTCAGCCACATGTTAGCTATTTTCGCTAACTTTGGCTTTTTTTTTTGCTATTTTGGTGCTTAGCTACTATTTCAGCTAAATGCTAGCTGTTTTGGCTAATTTAAACTTTTTTTTTTGCTTATTTTGGAGTTTAGCTATTATTTCAGCTATGTGCTTGCTATTTTGGCAAACTTTGGCTTTTTTTGGGGCTATTTTGGAGCTTAGCTAATATTTCAGCCACATGTTAGCTATTTTGGCTAACTTTGGCTTTTTTTTTTTCTTGTTTTTTTGATATTTTGGAGTTTAGCTAATATTTCAGCTATGTGCTAGATATTTTGGCAAATTTTTTTGGCTATCTTGGAGCTTAGCTAATATTTCCGCTAAATTCTAGCTGTTTTGGCTAATTTACTTTTTTCGCTTATTTTGGAGTTTAGCTAATATTTCAGCTATGTGCTAGCTATTTTGGCTAACTTTTTTTTTTGTGGCTATTTTGGAGCTTAGCTAATATTTCCGCTAAATGCTAGCTGTTTTGGCTAATTTATTCTTTTGCTTATTTTGAAGTTTAGCTATTATTTCAGCTACATGCCATCAATTTTGTCTAGCTTAGGCTTTTTTTTAACGCTATTTTGAAGTTTAGGTAATATTTCAGCTACATGCTAGCTATTTTGGCTAACTTAAGCTTTTTTGGGAGTTTTTGGGGCTTTTTTTGTGCTTAGCTAATATTTCAGCCACATGCTAGCTATTTCGGCTAACTTTGGCTTTTTTTTTCTGTTTTTTGGGCTATTTTGAAGTTTATCTAATATTTCAGCTACATGCTAGCTATGCTAGCTTTTACTTACTTTAAAGCTACTGATGGTTAAGCTGTGTGCTTTACATCCAGTTTTTACATGACCTGATTAATCGACTATTAAAATAATCGTTTGTGGCGGCTCTATTTAGGATGCTGGGATTTTATCAAATCCGTCTTATTAGTCTGAACATGTGATTTTTTTTGTGGAGCAGCTGTAACATCTGGGTTATTGAAGAGCTGAAACCACCAACAGAAGTAAAACGGATGATGTAATCAAAACCCTCTGGAGGGTTTAGCTCATCCTCAGACTGACAACCAGATTTTCTAGTTCGACGGTGAAGGTTCTTGTTGAAACATGGAAGGAGTTCTGTACAGTCTGTCTGGAGGTTTTAAAGACTTTAGTGTTGCTAAAGTGAAAACTATCATAGAGAAATAGGAAAACACTACAGCTGGGTATCGATAATTCTCAGAATTGATTTGATTCTGATTTTTTTTCTTGGTTTTTTTGATCAACTCAATTCAATTCTGACACTTTTTTTTTTTTTTTTAGAAATACATCAATAATCTACTATATATTTTAAATATATCCACATGAAACTGATCCTGTGGAGACTGTAGAATGTTTTAGTGATATAATGAGATCGTTAATATCATTCAGTGTTACATGGATTCTCAAACGGAGAACGATTGTTCTGCTTCTCCTGGACGGCGTTTCAGTTTAAAAAATATTTCCTTTGGAAAATTCATGTCTGTGAGTAAATAAAGATTTTCATTTAGACAGAATGTATGTTTAGGTCGACCGAGCGTTAGCATTAGCCGTCCTATGGTAAATCTCATTATATGTTAGCATCGCTAGCGGACTTTAGCTTTACGTGCTAAATCCATTTATATCTTTTCTGAATCGATTATTGATTTATTAAGCTTAAATCAATCTTCTAATATTTTCATTATGATGATTCTGTTTTTAGCCAAAATCAGAAAACCTCTCGTTTTCTAAGACATAGTTTCTGCGGAGCGGCAGGAGGTCATTATTGATTGATTGATTTTGATTCATTTCAGGCATTATTTGACAATACAAGAAAAACAAATCACACAAATGTATCAAACTTATTACAGAAACAAGGACATGCATTGATTAAAGAAAAAAAAAATCAAAGAAAAACACACTTAAGTCACATTTGAGTCATTAATATAGTGATTATTAATTCAAATCAAGTAGAGTTTGGTTTATTACTTGAAAAGCAGCAGGAAGACTTAAACTCATATAATCGCAGCTCTACTGAGTTATTTCATTTCATCTTCTCTCCTCCAGAACCTGAACTCGACACGTGATATGAAGGTTTAGTGCAGCAGAAACAAGATCTTTCATTCAAACAGTCTTTTATCAAACAATATAAACAAACAGCGGCAGGACCAGAACAGTTAAATGCCAACCACCGCTTTAAAAAAATAAAAGAAGAAGAAAACTGAACAGCAAGATGAGAAGCTACAGTTTATATCAAGAATTTAGGCAAATTTTTGTTTCCAAAATAAGAAACTCTTCAACATTTCTTGAACTTTAAAATAACGTAATTAAATTAGTCTTAAATCTAAACATTCTACTGTCAAGAGTTTAGAGCAGAAGGATCTTTAAATTTATATCGATTGTCTAAAAACCAGGTTTGAAATCTTTGAATCAAATAATTTGTAAAGTCTGGCTAAACGTCAAACTTGGATCAAAAACTTTTTGAATCAATTTTTTGTTCTCCGATTTATTCTTTGTTACATTTTGTGTCTATGGCATCATTTTCGGCGGCCGTGGTGCAGCGGTAGGGCAGTCGTCTCATGATCGGAAGATAGTGGGTTCGATTCCTTGCCCATTGAAGTGTCCTTGGGCAAGACACTGAACCCTAAATTGCCTCTGGTGGGAGGTTGGCGCCAGTGTTCGGCAGCAGAGCCACCACCAGTGCATGAATGTGTGTGTGAATGGGTGAATGGGTCTGTGACTGTGAAGCGCTTTGGGCCCTCGAAGGAGGGTAGAAAGCGCTATACAAGTATACGCCATTTTCAAGCTTTTTTTATCATTACTGTATCCATTTAGTTAGTTAATCAATACCGTTGATACTCCAGCAAATGTCAATGAATCATTTTATTGATTAAATCAAAGATGACCGAGTTTCAAATTGTTTTTGTCTAGAGAAAGTTAATAAAGTTTAACTTTGTTAACTATTAGATTTTAGATAGTTTGATTTAATAATTTGACTCTTTAATCTGATTCCTTAATCTAACTCTTTAATCTGACTCAATCTCATGAATGTTACTCTTTAATGTGATTCCTTAATCTAATTTATCAATCTGATTTATTTATATAACTCATTAATATGACTGTTTGCTCAGACTCCTTAATCTGATTCTTTTTAATCTAACCCTTTAATTGTTTTCCTCAATCGAAATCTAATTTGACTATTTCCTTAAAGTGTTTGCTCTGACTCTTTGACATTATTCGTTAATCTGACTCTTTAATCTGACCCCTTAATCTAATTCTTTAATTTAACTTTTTAATATGACTCCTTAATCTGATTCCTTCAAATAACTCTTTAATCTGACTTCTTAATCTAAATCCTTAATCTGACTGTTTAATCTAACTCTTTAATTTGACTGTTTCCTTGGACTGTTTACTTTGACTCTTCAATCTAATTTATTAATCTGACTCCTTAATCTGATTCTTTAATCTGATTTTTTAATCTGACTCTTTAATCTGATTTTTTAATCTGACTCTTTAATCTGACTCTTCAATCTGACTCCTCAGTCTGATTCCTTAATCTGATTCTTTAATCTGATTATTTAATCAGATTCTTTAATCTGATTCCTTAATCTGATTTTTTAATCTGACTCTTCAATCTGACTCCTCAGTCTGATTCCTTAATCTGATTCTTTAATCTGATTCTTTAATCTGATTATTTAATCTGATTCTTTAATCTGATTATTTAATCTGATTCTTTAATCTGATTATTTAATCTGACTCTTTACTCTCACGCCGCAGGTACCAGTCCTTAAACCTCACCCACGTCCCCGAGCACAGTGCCGCCATCTACGAGTTCCGGTGACCCCCGCCAGGCGCCGGGAGGGATTGTTTTTGTTTGGAGGCAGCAGAGGTTCTGCAAAGGCTTCTGGGAAAGGAAAAGGGAAGCGAGGAGAGGAGAGGAGAGGCTTCTGAGGAGCCAGCGGCCGGAGGAGGAGTCAGACGGACGAACGTAGCGCAGAACAAAGAGCGGACGGGCCGGCGAGGTCGCGGCCCCGGCGGCGTGCGGTCCATTCCCATTTTCTTCATTCGTCTTAAGGTTTGATTTTAAGACTTAACCCCGAACTAACGAGGGAGGAGACGGCTCCGTCAGGAGGAGGACAAACAGGAATCATGATCTTCTTCTTCTGCTTCACGGCGACGGACGGCGAGCGGGTTACAATCTTGACTTCTCCTGCTGGACGTTCCTCACATCCACTACACGAGCGAGAGAGTTCACGTGTGAAGCGTTTACAGGCAAAACTCAGAAAAGTATTCTAAAAAAAACTCAAGTATTTTTTACTCCTTTCTCCAGGAGCTTTTTACTCTTTTCGGTTCTTTCCTCGATATTTTTCCCTTCAACTATGCAACCGTTTGTTCATTTTGGAGTGTGCCATTTATGAGAGATATAATTCTATCCTAAATATATAAATATATATACATAAATATATAAAATATGTTGCTGAAAGAAAGTATTTTTGTGTATAACACTCTCCTCCCTGATCATCTTTCCTTTCCTGTGTGGTTTAGTGCCATCTTTTTTTAAAGTTGCCAGATATATCAGATCCAGTGTTTGTGAACGAGCTTGATTGACTGTAAAGAGACAAAAAGGTGGATTAAAAAGATTTATCCGTGTGTCTTCCTTCTTTTTTATTATTTTCTTGCATTAGTGGAACTTGAAAAGCAAAGTTTTCTTCTGTAATCTTCAGGACTCGAGGAAAGGTTGTCATACACTGCCACCTAGTGGCCAAAACCAGATTTTTACTACTAGAGGATCTTTGACTAGAAGTCTTACTCTGATCATTTTTTTAAAATCTATTTTCAAAGTCAAGAAACGTTTCTATAAACTGAGAGCTCTCTGTTTACATGATCTCCTCCAACTTAATATGTTACTAAAATGGTGAGCACTATTGGAGCTATCCAGCTGCACAGTGGATATATCTTTTTTTTTTTTTTTAACAGAATTGTTTTGCTTCTGATTCACATCAAATTGACTAAAAATCACTCAGAAATCCAATTTTAAGAAACATGTTAACACAAAAAAATTACTTAATTTCAATTAAAGCGGAGCTAGAAATCCTCTTTTCCAAAAAACAAATCCTGGAAATTATTGTTTAATTTAATCAAACAGTTCCACTATAACGATTATTTTAATAGTTGACTAATCACTGATTATTTTTCCGATTAGTCGACTAATTGGGTCATGAACAAAGTGGATACGATCATAGCTGTAAACTAACTAAAAAATAGATATATAGCATTAGGAGCGATAATGTAGTTTGAAAGCTGTTAGCAGAATTTGGGCGCAGATGATGCTGAAAATAATAGCTAAAAAAGATGAAGCTGATAGCCGGCCAAAATTAAATGCCACATTAGCCTAAAGAAATAAAAATAAGTTAGCCAAAACAGTAACTTTCAATATTGGCTAAACTCCAAAATAGCCTACAAAACAAAGGAAACGCCTAAGTTAGCCGAAATAGCTAGCATGTAGCTGAAATATTAGCTAAAATCCAAAATAACCAAATAAAATGTCAAAATAGTCTAAAAAGCTAGAATAACGCCAATATAACTTTCAACTTTAATACCCTCTGACTCCATATAATGTAAAGTTACGACTAATCGACCATTAAATTAGTCGTCGACTATTTTAATAGTCGATTAGTTGACTAATCGTGGCAGTCCTACGATAAACTCTGCATATCCACCAAAACCTTCTGCACAAACACAACTTACATCTCATAAACCTTAAATAAAGTGGATTATTTTACTTTAAAATGTGAATTGCTGAAGTATTTTGGCAGAAGGAAAGAGAACAAGAACGATGATGATGTTTCCGTAAGCACCCAACTTTCCTGGAATTAAAAAATAAAAAAACAAAGACACTCTTTACGTAAAATAAATGTGCCACACATTGTATAACGATTGTATAACCCATAGAAACGACTGTAAAGTTTCGGTGCAGAGAAGAGATCCTAAAAATAAATGATGAAAGACAAAGCAGGAAAACCGGTTTTGGAATATTCCGAGGGAAAGATCTGCTTCCCGCTAATGAAAATATTTATAAAGAAGTTGTGCAACACTGCATGTAACATCGATTATTAAGTGTCTGGATTACTGCCAGGATCTTTTAATTTGTATGAATGAGCTTCTGAGAAAACATCCAGAACATTTTCTCTCAATTTAACACCCAAAAGTGTCTTAAATGTTTCTTCTTTGGTTTTGACCAAAGATCCTTTATTGAACAGAGACTCAGAAAGTTTGACTCTTTGCAGATGATCTACAGCTTTACCTCCAACATTCTCTGCTTTCCAGGAACTTGTGGAAACTGAAGCAAATTTACCAAAAAAGTTTAATGCAATTAATAAATATGGATCTAAGAGTTTTACTTTGATTAATGTGGTAAAAAAAAACAAAAGGAAACTAATTAAAATCATGTTTAAAAAAAATTGAAAGTAATTTGTAAATAAAAAAAAAAATCTGGCTTTTTTACCTAAATTAAATGTACATCTAAACATCTTTCAAAATTCATTTGAAATAAATAAAAATGCTGAAATTGTATCTGGAAAACTTTAATTTGTTGAAAATGACTCATTGTATCTTGATGAAAGAAGCTCCAGTGATTTATTTTAGGACGTTTTTCTTCCACTGACACAGTTCCAGCTAACGCAACACTTGACATATTTCTCTTCAACAATAAACAAAGACGACAGAAAGACAATGAACTTTTTGTCAAACAGAAAGTATTTTTGTTAGGAAAACGATAACAGAAGTATTCCTCCCAACGCCTCACTCCGTCTAAACGCTGCTCTGACAGTCTGGAGGAAAACAGAAACTCTTCATTCTTAAGAAGAAACAAAAACTGAAGCTGATATTTCTGAATCCACATGGCAACATTATTAAAAGCTGCAGTGTCAAAATTGGCAGCTTTTATTTATTTTTCTGTTTATATATTTAATATTTTCTATTTTATTATTTCTATTTATTTTTTTATTTATTTCTGAATCTCTATTTACAATTGTATTTATTTATTTCTATTTATTTTTATTTATTTTCATTTTTTCATTTTAATTATTTAATGTATTTATTCATTTTTCAATGTTATGTTTTTTCTCTTTTCAATTTTATTCATTTAATTTTTCATTTTATTGTTTCTCTCAATTTTATACATCTATTTATTGCTTAAATTGTTTTGTTATTTATTTATGTATTCAGTTATTCATTCATTCTTTCATTTATTCATTCATTCATTGATTCATTCTTTTTTATTCATTCATTCAGTATTTTTGATTAAATTATTTGTTTTTCTCTATTAAGTCATTATTCACTCAAATTCATATTATTCATTCATTCATTCATTCATTTATTCATTTTATTCATTCATTCTTTTCTCTATTAAGTCATTGATTCACTCATTCATATATTCATTCATTCATTCATTTATTCATTTTTATTCGTTCATTCAGTATTTTTGATTAAATTATTTGTTCATTCATTCATTCATTTCTCTATTAAGTCATTGATTCACTCATTCATATATTCATTCATTCGTTCGTTCATTCATTCATTCATTCATTCATTCATTTTTATTCGTTCATTCTCTATTTTTGATTAAATTATTTGTTCATTCATTCATTCATTTCTCTATTAAGTCATTGATTCACTCATTCATATATTCATTCATTCATTCTTTTTGTCATGTCTTTCGTTTATTCGTTTATTTATTCATTCACTTATTCATTCATACAGTCATTTGTCTATTTATTAAGTCATTAATTCACTCATTCATTTATTCAATTCAATTCAATTCAATGGGAGCTTATTCCAGAGAACAGGGGCCTGATGGCTGAAGGTTCTACCTCCAACTGGACTTTTAGAGATTCAGGAACTACAAACAGTCCTGCATTTTGTGAACGAAGTGTTCTGATTTGTTGGTAAGGAACTAAGAGATCTTTAATATAGGATGTGGCCACACCGTTCAGAGCCTTATAGGTTAACAGGAGGATTTAGAACTTGATCCTGGATTCAACTGGGAGCCAGTGGAGTGAAGCTAACACAGGAGTGATGTGTTCTCTTCTGCTAGTTCCTGCTAACAATCTGGCTGCTGCATTCTGAACAAGCTGAAAACTTTTTAAAAAGCTTTTAGGGCAGGCTATTAGTAAAGAGTTACAGTAATCCAGTAACAAATGCATGGATGAGATTTTCAGTATCCTTTTAGATAAAATATTTCTGATCCGAGCTGTATTGCAAAGGTGAAAAAATGCAGTTTTACAAGCTTGTGTTACGTGAGCCTTAAACGATAAATCCTGGTCAAATAAAACCTCCAAGTTTCTAACTGTAGAAGGTGATAAGATGATCTATAGGGGTAATAAAGGAGCTCAAGGTGGAGGTGGGACAGCACTAAGGACCGGTTTCTGGTTTCTATGGTGACAGATGAAGTTAGACAAGAACATCAGTGGATTATCACGTATGCAGATGACACTGCGGTCTATAATCAGGAATGAATCAGTCAGAGGAGCAGATTACGGTGGACGATTTGGAGATAAAACCAGGGAAGCAGATGGAGAATGATGACGAGGATGGAGGAAGGCCATAAAGGAAGTTCATGGATGTAGGGAAGTCCAATTTCCTGCTTCTAGTTACTGGTTTACCAGGTTTGGGGAAACTCCCCTCAGGATGAAATCATCCATCAGATCCATCCAATCTATCTTCTTCTGGCATCTGAAGACCGTTTGTGAGAAGTTCTAAAATGTTTGTTTTTACCAAACACTTCCTGCTAAAGACAATCATCTCCACACCTTCCTGCTGTCAAGTTTCATCAGGACAGAAATCCCAGCTGTGACTCAAAGACACTTCATCCTCTGCAACAAACTCCTGAGAGCTGCACCGCCCATCGTTTTTGTGCCTTCAGACAATAGCGACCACAAGCCGTGCTTTCAGTCACGTCCTCCTCTGATGTTTTCTCGTCTGTAAACTTTATTTTTCTCTCCTGAAAATGAAAACCAGCCAATCACATGAGAGGATCCCTGATTGGACGACCAGCCCTTTACCTGATTCTTGTTTATTAAAATTGAATAAAACTGGAGTAAGAAAAAGAAATCTGCAGTTCTATTTGTTTTACTTCTAACAGTAAAACACAACCAAAAACAGCAAAATGCAAAAAAGGCCGAAATACAAAAACGAGAAGCGAAAACCTACTTGCTTTTTTTTCTAACACCTGAAACAGCCGAGCAAACAGATACAGGCTGAGAGCCTCTTGCGTTGGACAGATTTTAATGTCCCAACAGGGGTTTATTAAGTATAAACCCCTTATATTTTATACTAAACTTTATTTATTTTAATTATGTTGCATCGTTTTACTTTTTTCATCCCCACGCCAAGGCCCCCCACCGGGGCAACAGCAGCAGCACGGGCCCCCCCAACACCCGCCAAGGAGCCATGGAGAGAACCAGTCAGCCGCAGAATCCCGCCTGAATCCCAGATCAGGGGACGCGGGACCGCCGCAGAGGCCCCCCACGCCCGAGAGCCGGAAGGTAAGGGAGCACAGAGAATACAGGCCCCAACCCAGCCAGAACTGCAATCCCCCCACCACGCCAGGAGGGCAAACATAAGGCCCCACCCCCAGAGAGCCCCCCAACCCCAGAGGAGCAGCCCACCACCACCCAACAGCGCCGAGCATCCCCCCGCCCCACCCCAGGCACGAGCCAGAGCTCCCCCAGGATGACCCGCTTCTATGCTCCAGACGTCCGCCCGCGCCCGCCGCGGCAGGTCCAGGGGGGAGCCAGGAAGGGGGCCGCCCACCCCCGCCAAGCAGAGAGACACCCAAGAGGAACGAGGGCCCCAGAGGAATGATGTTAACAAGGCCTGACCAGGCACGCCCACTGATGGAATCCCGGAGAGGCCCATTTCTCGGGAGCCGGGACCGGAACCCGAACCACCGAGACGAAAGTGGAATATAAAAAACTTAAAAGTTTGGTCAGAATAAAGAATCAGATTAAAGAGTCATTTTTAGGAGTCGGATTTAACTGTCAGATTGACCAATCAGATTAAAGGGTCAGAGGTGCCTCAGTGAGAAGGTCATAAATTCAAGTGTCTTAAAAAATGCCTTAAATAACTGTATAAACTCTGATATGATAAAGTTAAACTTTATTAACTTAAGATGGACCAAAAAAAACAAAACAATTTGAAACGAGGTTAACTTTGATTTAATCTATAAAGTAATTCATTTAAATGTGCTGGGGTATCAGATGTGGTGATTGACTAGTGTTGTGAATGGATAGAGTAGTAGTAGTTGTAGTAGTAAAAATACTTAAGAAAGGATGAACTCTACACAGAATTTTACAAATAAAGAGAAAATAAACAAACAGGAGAACAGGAAAATTGATTCAGATTCTCACATTTTAAGAGAATTTCTCTGTAAAAACAAATAATAATCAGTTGAGGAGCAGTGTCGGGTCCAAGTTTGATGTTTTGCCAGATTTTACAAATTCTTTGATTCAAGATTTCAAATCAAGATATTTTTGAAGTTGTTCGAACCTTTTTCTTAGCTTTTCTTAAAATCTGCACAGGTACATTTTTTTTTTGTTTGTTTTAAAAGGTGCTAGGATCTAAAAATAACAGAAAATATTATTAAAATGAGTCAAAATCATTTTGTTTCATAATCTTGACGATATAAAATTTTGATATAATACAAAAAAAAAAATAAAAAAAAACTCTGGTTTCAATGTAATTAGGTTATTTTAAAGGTCACTAAAGTTATTCTTTTTCAAAGTTTTGGAAACAAAAAATGACATTCATGTTCTAGGAATGAATGAATGAATGAATGAATGAATGAATGAATGAATGAATGAATGAATGAATGAATGAATGAAATGGTTTATTTCAAGCAATCAGGTTATAATACATGGAATAACTTCACATAATAAATTATAAATCACAAGTGATGAGTAGATTTTTTAGGGGTTTATTACGATTGAATCTCATTATATTGACATTTACTAAAAAATTTGTCATCATAATTAAAAAACTAGATTTATGTTAATAAAAGCAAAAAGAAAAATGCCTTTATTTGTTTAGGACTGGGAAAGATAAGAAGTTAAACATATTTTTCCAAAAATTAAAAAAAAGTTCTTAGGTTTAAAATTTTTTTTTTTTTTTATTTCAATTTTATGTTTTACTTTTATGTCCCTTTGGGGGCTCCATAGTTCAACGTGCAATTTGAAAAAAATCTATCTAAGTTAACTTTTTGACTATTGTTTCCTCTTGTGAATGTTTGAGTGGAACGTCTTGATTTTGACATTTTAAATTTCAGACAATTTTACTACTTTCTAGTGATTTTCTCTTTCAAATTAGTGTTCTTTCCTATCTTTAGAGTATCTGCTGTTTTGTTGCGGCGTGCAGGTGAACGTGTCGTCTGCGTTCATTCACACACGTCAGCCGTGCAGCTGCATGACTCATTCTGAGTTTTGGGAAGTTCACTTCCTACCTTGACCTTTGTGACAGTGCCGTGCGCTCCACCCAACCCTCCAGCTTCAGAATGGGTTTTCCAGGCTGTTGCAAAGTTTCTAATGACACACGACTCTTTAACTTTTGACAAAATTCTCATAAAAAGGTGTGTGAGTGTCGAGCAGCCAGACTCTTTTATTATTTTAGACACATTTTCCTCCTTAATGGCTTCTTTCTTAAGGTGAACAATTATTTTTTGTGTTTTTATTTCAAAGCTTTTGCACCAATGTTTAGAAAAGTTTGGGTTGAAAATATAAATGATCATGAAAAATTGAAAATACTATACCAAACACTATTTTTTATGTCATAGATTATTATTCTCTCCTCCGTCCACCCTGGACTGTAAGATTAAATATTATTGTTTTGGGCCCTGAAAGAGATTTTGGCCCCATTTATTATTATTTTTTTAATGGTTTATCCGGCCCATTTTTATTTTATTTTATTTTATTTTATTTTATTTTATTTTATTTTGATTTGATTTGATTTGTTTTTGTTTTGTTTTGTTTTGTTTTGTTTTATTTTTTTAATTTTATTTTATTTTATTTTATTTTATTTTATTTTAATTTAATTTAATTTAATTTAATTTAATTTTTATTTTTTATTTTTTTTTTATTTTTTTATTTAATTTAATTACATTTATTTTAATTTAATTTAATTTATTTATTTTTTTAAATTTAATTTAATTTAATTTAATTTAATTTTTTTTTTTTTTTGTTTATTTATTTTTTATTTAATTTAATTTAATTACATTTATTTTAATTTAATTTAATTTAATTTAATCAGGTACATGCAAATTTTGGGGAGTTTGTGAGTTTGCGGCAAAAATAATCTGGTCCTCGTGCGAGACATAATAAAGCTCCACCAAGTTGTCCTTCCGGTCGTGCCATGATCCTGTGCACGCTTTTGTTTTTGTGGTGAATTCACCAACAAACCCACAGACAGGTTAGATAACACTTCCTGCTATTTACCTTGATGACACTTTATCTGAATATTTCTGAAGGTTTTATTTATAAATACAGCTGCTCATTTCTGCAAATGCGTCACAATTCTGGCATAAATAAAAAAATGAGGCTGGGTCAAGTTGTGTAACCTTGGACAAAAGGAAAATGGAATTTTTAGGATTAGTCACAAAAAAAAACAAGTTTGCGTTACGCATGTTTGAAAAAGCAGAAGAATAAAAACAAGCCCTTGTATGTCAGCACGGACATGCTCGGGTGGATTTGTTTGACAAAGGTTCTTAATCTAATGAGGTCAAAGGCCTTCTTCATGAAAAAAACACATTAAGAACTTTTTTTAAATTGGAAATTTAAAATGATGTTAAATAACGACATAAAAAAAAAAAAGAGGCAAACTTTAAAAAACAAATCTGGATGCATTTAACCCAGAGGTCTGCAACCTGCGGCTCCAGAGCCACATGTGGCTCTTTTATCTCTCCATGGTGGCTCTCTGGCTGAAGATTAGCTGTTATTTTAGCAACATGCTAACGTTTTTGGCTAATTTGTTTTCTTGTGGGGTTTTTAGGATAATTTAGAGTTTAGCTAATGTTTTAGTAACATGCTGATGTTTTCAGCAATTTTTTTATCTACTGAATTTTTTTATTTTTTTATTTTAGAATTTTGCTTCTATTTTAGCAACATGCTAACGTTTTTGACTAAGTTAATTTACTGAGGAATTTTAGGCTATTTTGAAGTTCAGCTAGTAATTTAGCAACACGGCTATTTTTTTTTGGCAATTTGGCCTCTAGTTAGTTTTATATGCTAATTTGAGTTAGCTAATATTTTAGGAAATATCTAATATTTTTAGCTAATTTGTAATCTACTGGAGGTTTTAGGCTAATTTTGAGTTTAACTTTTATTTCAGCAACATGCTAAAATGTTTGGTTGATTTAATTTACAGAGAAATGTTATGCTAATTTGAAGTTCAGCTAGTAATTTAGCAACAAGCTATCTTTTTTTTGGCAGATTTGGCCTGTAGATAGTTTTTATGCTAATTTGGAGTTTGGCTAATACTTTAGCAATATGCTGATGTTTTCAGATTTTTTTTTTATCTACTGAATTTTTCTTTGGGACATTTTAGAATTTAGCTTCTATTTTAGCAACATGCTAACGTTTTTGACTAAGTTGTTACCTGAAGGTTTTAGTCTATTTTTAAGTTTAGCTAGTAATTTAGCAACAAGCTAGCTTTTTTTGTGGCAGATTTGGCCTCTAGTTAGTTTTTATGCTAATTTGGAGTTTAGCTAATATTTTAGCAATATGCTAATATTTTTAGCTAATTTGTTATCTACTGGAGGTTTTAGGCTAATTTTGAGTTTAGCTTTTATTTCAGCAACATGCTAAAATTTTTGGTTGATTTAATTTACAGAGAAATGTTATGCTAATTTGAAGTTCAGCTAGTAATTTAGCAACAAGCTAGCTTTTTTTTTGGCAGATTGGGCCTCTAGTTAGTTTTTTATGCTAATTTGGAGTTTTGCTAATATTTTAGCAATATGCTAATATTTTTAGCTAATTTGTTTTCTACTGGAGGTTTTCGGCTAATTTTGAGTTTAGCTTTTATTTCAGCAACATGCTAAATTTTTTGGCTGATTTAATTTACAGAGAAATGTTATGCTCATTTGAAGTTCAGCTAGTAATTAAGTAACAAGCTAGCTCTTTTACTACTAAAGTTAAAAATGTAAAAAAATATATATATTATTTTAAGAGATGCTAGCTTATTTTATATATTTTTTTGCTTTTGTTTGTGACAAAACTAGAGATTCTTATTTATTAAAAAACAAAAAGAAGGTTATGAATGAAAATTCAAATTTCTTAAAGGCTAAATCAATGCGGCTCCTTCTAGGTTTTGATGAGTAGAAAACGAGCCTAAATGGCTCTTTTACTGTCAAAGGTTGCCGACCCCTGATTTAACCTCTTGGGTGATTTGATCATTTTACATAACTGTAGAAAGTTTGTTCCAACTATATGAATTCTGCAATAATGTAGCTACACGTAGCTTAACTACAACCAAGCTTTTCAAAATAATTCCTCCAGGTGTGTGACAGGTAAATATAAACTACAGCAACATTATTTAGGAAATGTGTGCTCAGTTTTGCAGACAAACTGGTTTAAATCCTGCTTAAAAATGTAGCACAAAGTGGAAAAAAAATCTTTCAAAGTACTTTAAAAAAAATTCTTTGATGTCACAACCATCTCAGGTATGTTTGGAAGTCGGTCCGTCTCCTTTGTGAAGCACGGAGGTGGGTGGATCATGGTATCGCAAACAAAAGAAAAACCCTCAGCTGGAAAGCCATTGAAGCTCTTTTTAAAACCAAATATTTGGCGTGAATTTGTTGTTTTATTGCATAGCTCCGCCCACTTTTTTTCAATAGGTTTATGTAAAACACAGAAACTGATGTTCTTTGTTAAGCTCTTCTTATTTTCTTAGCAGCTGGGACAAACTGTTCTGTTTGTTGACATGTCGAGATGAATTGTTTGGCCCTCTTTTATTGCTCTGCTGCAACCCGGGAATGCTGGGAGATGTAGGCAGAGGAAGGTTATCATGCAGGTAACCTCTGGAAGAAGAAAGATAAATTAGTTTGTTAGCAGGGATTTAATCTAGATAAGTTCTGCAGACATTACACCAAATCTGCACAAATTTACACTATTTTATGAGTTTAAATACCTATATTTTTGCTGCAAAACAATGTTTATTAGCCATACAGTAAGAAACTGACAAGAATATATATATATACATTCTTTATGTACTATTTATATTGACTAATACACTAATTAAGTCATGTTCAGGTTAGCAGTAGTTGAAGAAGTGAGGAAATAGAGGACGGCCCACCAACACGGATGAGAAATAAGAGAAAATGACCTTTTTGATTTGCATTGTGGGGGTTAAACCACCAAAAAGTTCATATTATTGTTAGTAATGACCCGATGTTATCTTACGCTTGATTCTAGCTTGTATAATTTTGACAAAATATATTTTTATGGAGAGTAAAATATTGAAAGTTATTTAAGGTTTAAGTTTATTTATTCTGGAATAATATTCCTGACTTTTTATCATTTATAATTATGTTAAAAAGTTAATTTTAAAGTTTTAAAATTGGCATTCTGCCAAATTTTCGGACTATTTTGGCATTCACTACGACTTTTTAGGCTATTTTAGAGTTTAGCTAATATTTAGCTTTTTTGGCTAATTAATGATTTTTTTTTTTTATCTTTTAGGCTTTTTTAGAGAAAGGCTAATATTGACACACTAACTGTTTTGGCTAATGTTGACTTTTTAAAAACCTTTTAGGCTGTTTTGGAGTTAGGCAAATATTTAGACATTATCTTTTTTGACTAGTTTTTTTTCAGTTTTCTCAGGCAGTTGTGAAGTTAAGTCATTATATTTTGTGTTACATGCTAGCTGTTTTGGCTAATTTAGGCTTTCTTATTTTTGAGTCTGTTTTGGCGTTGAGCTAATATTTCAGCCACATGCTAGCTGTTTTGGCTAATTTAGGCTTTTTAAAAATCTTTTTGGCTGTTTTAGAGTTAGGCTAATATTTATACGTTATCTGTTTTGACTAGCTTTTTTCAGTTTTTCAGGCAGTTGTGAAGTTCAGCTATTATATTTTGTATTACATGCTAGCTGTTTTGGCTAATTTAGGCGTTTCTTAATCTTTTAGCCTGTTTCAGAGAAAGGCTAATATTTACCTGCTAGCTGTTTTGGCTAATTTAGGCTTTCTTATTTTTGAGTCTGTTTTGGCGTTTAGCTAATATTTCAGCTACATACTAGCTGTTTTGGCTAATTAGGGCATGTCTTAATCTTTTAGGCTGTTTCAGAGAAAGGCTAATATTTACATGCTAGCTGTTTTGGCTAATTTAGGCTTTTTAAAAACCTTTTAGGCTCTTTTAAGGTTAGGCTAATATTTAGACGTTATCTGTTTTGACTAGCTTTTTGCAGTTTTTCAGGCGGTTGTGAAGTTCAGCTATTATATTTTGTGTTACATGCTAGCTGTTTTGGCTAATTTAAGTTTTTTTTTTATTTTCGAGTCTGTTTTGGTGTTTAGCTAATATTTCAGCAACATACTAGCTGTTTTGGCTAATTTAGGCATGTCTTAATCTTTTAGGCTGTTTCAGAGAACGGCTAATATTTACATGCTAGCTGTTTTGGCTAATTTAGGTTTTCTTATTTTTGAGTCTGCTTTAGCGTCTAGCTAATATTTCAGCTACATGTTAGCTGTTTTGGCTAATTTAGGCTTTTTAAAAACCTTTTAGGCTGTTTTAGACTTAGGCTAATATTTAGATGCTATCTGTTTTGACTAGCTTTTTTCAGTTTTTCAGGCAGTTGTAAAGTTCAGCTTTTATATTTTGTGTTACATGCTAACTGTTTTTGCTAACACTGTTTTTTTAAAGCTTTCAAGGCTAAAGTTTTAAAAAAATGTTTTGGCTAATTTGGCTTTTAGCTAATATAGCTGGCTATCAGCTTCAGTGTTTTCAGCCATTAGCTTTTAGTGATTTCAGCTAGCATCTTCAGCATTATCACAGGTAACGCTATTTGTTTAGTTCACGATTATGTTAAAAAGTTATGGTTTTAAGATTTTAGAGTGTTCAATAAATATTTATCCTGTTCGGCCGCGACGTAAGGCGTGTTTTGGATTTTGGCCTCTTGTGTGATTGAGTTTGACTCCCCTGAGGTCTGGACTGAGTAACATTTGTTCATTTCTCTTTAAAAGTTTTTTTAAGGGTTTTGGCTTCTTGGAGCCAGCTGGTACTTCCTGTTTTCCACAGATCTGCTGTAACTTCTTCTCCAGTTTGGGGGGTCACCACTCCTGTCCCCTTTCTGATGCTGCCATCACTTCTTCTGTTGGTTTTCCATCACCATCCCGTCAATTTCTATCAGGAAGTCCAAAATCCAAATAGTTGCTTTCCTCAAACTCATACCCAGAGTTTGATTCAGTAAAGTCGACTCATCTTCTGAGTTAGTCAATAAATGAGTTTTATTTATCTGTGTGTTTTCCTTGTGATGTCCAGAAACCCAGAGTCACGATGCTCAGGTCTGGATCTCACGTGACTTCCCCCTCAGGTGCAGACATGTCCAGATGTGGCTCAACAAAGCCGGACAGTCCTGACCTTTCCCGCCGCCACGTGTTGTCCGTTTTGCGAGCACATGCGGTGGGAATACACTGGCATGACTTCACACAGGAACTCCACGCTCGCGTCCATCAGATAAACCGGCGTGGAGAACCCCGTCACCGTCCGTGCTCTCCTCACTTTGAAGGAACACCTGCCGCACAAAAGACGCCACAAACGGTTTAGTCGCACACGTCCCGGCCCCCGGCTCCTGATAAGTGCTTATTGCCATCAGATGACAGGTGTGAAGTGACTGCACGTGCAAAAATGTCTAATTATTGCATTCCAGGAAGACCAGAGGGGAGTGGCTCTGACCGCACACTCCAATAAAACAATCTCATTGTTTTGCCTCGACTGATTACTTTTTTTTGTTTGTTTTCTGCAACCTTCTCATGTAAAACCAGGAAACATCTTAACTTTAAATTATATAAACACATTTTTTTAATCTAATATGACATACATTGATGGATGAAAAGAAAAAAAATACATGTTTTGGGGGTTTTATTGTTCCCTTGTCATGAACACGTTCTGCTGCATTCCTCAGAATGACCCTGCTTACCTTTCGGGATGTTTCCCTCTTTCTCCATCCCTGCTTTCAAGAAAAGCTCCGCCCCCTCCGGCTCTATATAAGGTACGGCCGGTGCGTCAAGGCGGACAGAGCGCACAGCGCACACAGACAACCAATCACCTGCAGATCCGCACAACAGCACGAGAGCGCACCATGGCAGAGGAGCAGCGCAGCCTGATCAGCGCACGCGTCATTGGAGGCGTCCGCAGGGACAAACCGAGACTCAAGGTGACTGAAAATGACAGAAAATATGCTTTTTATTTTAATTTATTTTAATTTATTATAAACATATTTTTCTCTAAAATCCTACAGACGTTCATGGTTTCTGTCATCTGGTCTGATGGGAGCGAAATCATCATCTACAGATCTTTCAAGGACTTCAAGAAATTCCATGTAAGTATGAAAAGAATTCAGACTCATTCATTCTGGAGTGGATGTTGGTCGAGTTAATGGTTAAAAATGTATATTAAAAAGTTATTTAGCTGGCAACGCTCGTGTTAAAGGTTTAAATGATATCTAAGTGTATTAATTTATTTCTGTTTTCTTTTCAAGGACCAGCTAAAAAAACGCTTCCCCAACCTGACTCCTTTCCGGAAGGATGATAGAATGCTGCCAAAGTTCAATGGTGAGTCCATTTTAGCGGTTTTGTACGGAGCTCCTGAAGGGCCATTGCAGTAAAAAAAAATCTGACAAAAAAAAAAATGTTTCCTAAAAAAGAAAAAAAATCTGGTTACTATCTGGTGTGCACTGCATAGTACCTAGTGAGCACCAAATACTATGTGGATACTATCTAGTGCACAGTAGCTGGTATCGATAGTTATAAGAGAATATTAAAAAAACATTTCTGGTTACTTTCTTGTATGCATCAGATATTATTTAAATAGTATCTGGTGAGCACCAGATACTATGTGGATGCTATCTGGTTTGCACTAGTTTCTATGTTTAGCTATAAAAAAAAAACGTTTTCTGGCTACTTTCTTGTACGCATCAGATATTATTTAAATAGTATCTGGTGAGTACCAGATACTATGTGAACACTATCTGGTGTGCACTAGTTTCTATCTTTAGTTATAAAAAACAAAACATTCTAAAAAAAACTTTTTTTGGCTACTTTCTTGTGCGCATCTAATAGTATTTAAATAGTATCTGGTGAGTACCAGGTATTATGTGAATACTATCTGGTGTGCACTAGTTTCTATCTTTAGTTATAAAAAAAAACATTCTAAAAAAACGTTTTCTGGCCTCTTTCTTGTGCGCATCAAATAGTATTTAAATAGTATCTGGTGAGTACCTGGTATTATGTGAATACTATCTGGTGTGCACTAGTTTCTATCTTTAGTTATTAAAAAAACATTCTAAAAAAACATTTTCTGGCCTCTTTCTTGTGCGTATCAAATAGTATTTAAATAGTATCTGGTGAGTACCAGATACTATGTGAACACTATCTGGTGTGCACTAGTTTCTATCTTTAGTTATTAAAAAAACATTCTAAAAAAACATTTTCTGGCCTCTTTCTTGTGCGTATCTAATAGTATTTAAATAGTATCTGGTGAGTACCAGGTATTATGTGAATACTATCTGGTGTGCACTAGTTTCTATCTTTAGTTATCAAAAAAAACATTCTAAAAAAACGTTTTCTGGCCTCTTTCTTGTGCGCATCAGATAGTATTTAAATAGTATCTGGTGAGAACCAGATATTATGTGAATACTATTTGGTGAGCACTGTGTGGATATTATCTGGTGTGCATCAGTTACTATCTGAGGTGCACCAGATACTATCTAGAGTGCACAAAATCCTATGTAGATACTATCTGGTGTGCACCAGGTACTTTTTTCGTGAGTGCCAGATACTACGTATATACTATGTGGTGCACACCAGATACTATCTGATACTATTTGGTGCACACCAGATAATAGTCAGAATTTTTTTTTTTTTTTTTTTTTTTGTACTTCAGCTTTTTATTTTACTTTGATGTCTCTTTAGGGTCTCCGTAGTTTTGAAATGCTTTAAAAAATGGTTTATGTTAACGTTTTCAAATGTGGTTTCGGCAGGGAAAGCCAGGAGAAGCAGCCTCAAGCAGAAAGGCTCCAAGAAGTCGGTCAGACAGATGGAGTTCCTGGAGAGCTACTGCGACAAGCTGCTCAAGTGCGACTCGAACGTGACCCAAAGCTCTGAGGTGACCCGCTTCTTCACGCCAAAGGACCACGACCTGGAGCCGGATTTCACCAAGAACTCGTAAGGCTGAACTCCAGCAGATCTAGTTCTTAATTTTAGTGTGACAGGAAATCAAGACAAATACTCAGTTTGCTTCTCCGACTCGCAGGGTGATGATCATGGTGTCCGACAACGGCGAGCAGGGCGGCTCTCCGCATTTTGGCGGGAACGTCACCCACCCCTTCGTCACCCAGACCTACCGCTGCGTGGCCCCGTACGAGACCAAAGACACCAAGAACCGCCCCTTCAAGGTGGCCGTGGATGAGAAGCTGGACGTTCTGATCAAAGACCCCGCAGGTGAGCACAGAACGGCGCCGGCTCGAATCCCGGGAGACGTTCGAGAGCTTCCAGACTGATGCTGAGTCTTTCCCGCTCAGGCTGGTGGCTGGTGGAGAATGAGGACAAGCGCCTGGCTTGGTTTCCTGCTCCATACCTGGAGGTGTTGGATGGAGAGGATGAGGAAGAGGATGGATACCTGGGAGGTGAGTTTTTGTCTTAAAATGCATTAAAAGAAGAAAAAAACGTATCATGCACTGGAAAACGTGAACTTTTAGATTAATTTTAGTAATTTGTTAATATTAAATTAACTCAAAATTTTAATTGGGTGAAAAATAATCGTTAAGTGAATCTTTAGTCAGCATTTACTCCTTTCCGTACGTTTTACTGCACATAAAAACTCAATCACACGTTCATTAATTTCACCAATCTTGCTGTCAAAACGTCAGAACATTCCTGCTTACATTTTTGGTCTTCATAAACTTGAAAGTTTTTGAAATTTTGAGCAAAATAGGAAATAAATGAGAAATCTTCCAATTAGATTAGCAACAAGCCTTTAAATACATTTATTGGAAATGTTTTCATCTTTGGAGTTTAGCTAATATTTTAGCAACAAAACATTTTTGGCTAATTTTTTTATAATCTACTAGAGTTTAGCTTCTATTTTAGAAACAGGCTAATGTTTATGACTTTTACTGAAGAATTTTCGGCTGTTTTGGAGCTTAGCTAGTTTTTAAGCTATGAGCTAGCTTTTTTTTTTTTGCTAATTCGGCCCTTACTGAGATTTTTTTTTAATGCTACTTCGGAGTTTGGCTAATATTTTAGCAACACACTAACATTTTTGGCTAATTTAGCTGCTCTTTTAGCAATAGGCTAACGTTTTTGGCTAATTTAGTTTACTGAGAAATTTTAGGCTATTTTGGAACTTAGCGTGTATTTAAGAAACAAGCTAGCTTTTTATTTTTTTTGCTAATTTGACATCTACGCTAATTTAGAGTTTTGCTAATATTTTAGCAACATGTTAATGTTTCTGTCTAATTTTCAATCTACTGGGGTTTTTTTAAGGCTGCTACAGAGTTTAGCAGCTCTTTTAGCAACAAGCTAACGTTTTTGGCTACTTTAGTTTACTAAGAAATCTTAGGCTTATTTTGGAGTTTAGGTCGTATTTAAGAAACAAGCTAGCTTTTTTTTTTTTTTTTTTTTTGCTAATTTGACATCTATGCTAAGTTAGAGTTTAGCTTCTATTTCAGCAACAGGCTAACGTTTTTGGCTAATTTAATTTACTGAGAAATCTTAGGCTATTTTGGAGTTTAGGTGGTATTTAAGGAACAAGCTAGCTTTTTTTCCTTTGCTAATTTGACATCTATGCAAGTTAGAATCTTGCTAATATTTTAGCAACATGTTAATGTTTTTGGCTAATTTTTTATCTAGTAGGATTTTATAGGCTAATTTAGAGTTTAGCTTCTATTTCAGTAACAGGCTAACGTTTTTTGCTAATTTTGTTTACTTTGAAATTTTAGGCTGTTTTGGAGTTTAGCTAGTTTTTAAGCAACGAGCTAGCCTTTTCTTTTTTTTTGCTAACTTGACCTCTACTGAATTTTTTATGCTAATTTTGGAGTTTAGCTAATATTTTAGCAACATGTTAATGTATTAGGGATTTTTAAGCAATTTTACTAATTTTATTTTTTAATTTTGGTCAAATTCAGCGCTCTTTCATAGTTCTTTTACGAAATTTCTGGTCTTTTTGCAAATTCGATATTTTGCAAATAGCGTCCGCATTTCCAGCACATCTTGTTAACATTTTCAAAAACTACTTTTAGCAAAAAGCATATTGCAATTTTTCTAGTTTTAAATGGAACATATTACAGAGATTTTGTTAATTGATCCAATAGTTCACTTCTTATGGTGTGATTGATAGTTAAAAATGTCAGTAGAGAGATGCCACACCACAATTTTGCTGCAAAACTTTTTATTCCCACGTAATCATCAGAGAAATGTACTAATAAAGGTTTTTTGCGGCTTTCAGGTGCTTTGTACTGCGCAGTGAGGAGTTACTCCACCAAGAAAAGCGATGAGGTGTCCGTGTCTATCGGCTGCGTGGTGGAGGTGCTGAAGAAGTCTGACGACGGCTGGTGGCTCATCAGGTATTTTAAGGCTTGAACAGGACGTTTGCATGCTCACATACCAGATTTTTACATGGTTTCTTTGCGTTATTCTCCTCAGATTCAATGGAAAAGTGGGTTACATTCCTGCCATGTACCTGCAGCCCTACAACAACCCCAGGGCTGGCCTCCACGGACTGCACAACAAGATCCACACCTCCACCTTGAACCTGTCAACCGTCGGGGAGGACAGGATCCCGAGGCGGGACTCCCCGAGACAATCCAGCCTGGACTCCGTCGTTCCCGCGCGGGTCCACAAAGCCAAGTCGCTGGACGTCCTCTCCGAGCCCTGGCCGCAGACGGCGGAGGAGGAGGCCCCCACGCCCGACGGGCGCGCCCGCAGCCTGAGCGGCATCAGCGACGATTCCATGTTCTCCGACTTCTCCTCCAGCAGCGGCTCCTCCTCCAGCCTGAGAGGGGAGGACGACGACCGCAGCTCTGCCACCAACAGCTCCGGGTTCGCCGAGCCCACGGGGCCCAGAGTTCCCCCGAGACCCAAGGCGGAGGAGATCCTGACGCGCTGCACCACCATGACCCGCAAGGCCGCCATGGCCACCAAGACCCGGCTCCAGGTCCAACCCGAGTCCATCCACAGCCGCTGAGCGAGGCAGCAGAGGAACCCGATGAACTGACTTCTAGTTCTAGAAAATCGTTTTAATCAGTCCACAATCGCTTATATCTACCAACTGATTGATTGGAAACCTTTGAAGAGATTGGAGCCAGTTTAAAACGATGCCGAGAAATGTTTCTTTTTTTCAAACACAGATTGGCATTTTGAGTTTATGCTTTGTAGCTTCAGTGAAGCACTCACAGGAAGATCTTCAATCAAACACAACTGGTCTGATAAGTCTACAACCTATTTGTGGTTCTTAAGTGAAAAAAAGGGATTTCTTTATTTTCTAAATTTTGACTCTTTTTGTTCATTACTGTACCTGAATATTTGACTCTATCTTACATAAATATGTACGCTGTGTTTAAACAGTTTTATGATGTTGCACATAAATGCAGGTCAGCCAGTATTCTGCAGAAAAAAACCTGACGGATGTCTGGCTGGCTCTCGTATATTCCTATAATCTGAAGATGTTATTGTTCTCTTTTCTTCCTTCTATTCTGTACTGAAATGCTGCCTGGAAGAGTTTGCAATGTTTATGTGACAGAAAAGGTCAATAAAATCTATTTGAAATGAATTTTTTCATGGGTTTTTGCTTTGAAACATTTGAAATTTTTAGGGGTTTGTAACCTTCAACATCACAAAGCCACACTTTGTCCTTTAGAACACACGCGTGTCACAGTCGAGGCCCGGGGGCCGAATACGGCCCTCCGGGTAATTCTATCCGGCCCTCCACATCATTTTATTTTATTGTTTTTAACAGCCAGAAGTTATCTTGCACTTATTTTGAACTTTTGACAAAATATATTTTCATGGAGAGTAAAATATAGAAAGTTATTAAAGGTTTAAGTAGATTTTAAAGTTTAAAAAATAGGAATTCTGATAGTTTTTTGGACTATTTTGATATTTACTAAGATTGTTTAGGCTGTTTAGGGGTTTAGCTAATATGTCAGCGACATGCTAGCTGTTTTTTTTTACTAATTTAGCTTTTTTTAAGCCTGCTATAGAGTTTAGCTAATATTTTAGCTACATGCTAGCTATTTTTGCTAATTTAGGCTTTTACTTAAGTTTTTAGGCTGTTCTGTAGTTAGGCTAAAATTTACATGCTAATTTAGGCTTTTTTAGGCAGTTTTGGAGTTTAGCTAATATTTTAGCTACATGCCAGTTATTTATTTATTTATTTTTTGCTAATTTAGGCTTTTTTTTGTTTGTTTTTTAGGCTGTTTTGTAGTTTAGCTAAAATTTACATGCTAGTTGTTTTGGCAAATTTAGGCATTTTTAAGCTATTTTAAAATTTAGCTATTTTTTTTTCTACTACATGCTAGCCGTTTTGGCTAATTTAGTTTTTTTTAAGGCTGTTTTGGAGTTTAGCAAATATTGTAGCTACATGCTAGCTATTTTTGCTAATTTAGGCTTTTGTTTAATTTTTTAGGCTGTTTTGTAGTTAGGCTAAATTTGACATGCTAGCCGTTTTGGCAAATTTAGGCATTTTTAGGCTATTTTAAAGTTTAGCTATTTTTTTCTACTACATGCTAGCCGTTTTGGCTAATTTAGTTTTTTTAAGGCTGTTTTGGAGTTTAGCAAATATTGTAGCTACATGCTAGCTATTTTTGCTAATTTAGGCTTTTGTTTAATTTTTTAGGCTGTTTTGTAGTTAGGCTAAAATTTACATGCTAGCCGTTTTGGCTAATTAAGGCTTTTTTAGGCTATTTTAAAGTTTAGCTATTTTTTTCTACTACATGCTAGCCGTTTTGGCTAATTTAGTTTTTTTTAAGGCTGTTTTGGAGTTTAGCAAATATTGTACTTACATGCTAGCTATTTTTGTTAATGTAGGCTTTTTTATTTTTTTAGCATTTTAGGCTGTTTTGTAGTTTGGCTAAAATTTACATGCTAGTTGTTTTGGCTAATTTAGGCTTTTTTGAAGTTTAGCTATTTTTTTCTACTACATGCTAGCCGTTTTAGCTAATTTAGTGTTTTTTTTAAAGGCTGTTTCAGAGTTTAGAAAATATTGTAGCTACATGCAAGCTATTTTTGCTAATGTAGATTTTTTTGTTTGTTTTTTATGCCGTTTTGTAGTTAGGGTAATATTTACATGCTAGCTGTTTTGGCTAATTAAGGCTTTTTTAGGCTATTTTGAAGTTTAGCTTTTTTTTTCAGCAACATGCTAGCTGTTTTTGCTAACCAATTTTTTTTTTTTTTTTTTTTTTTAAGTTTTATATGCTAATTTGGCATTTAGCTAATATTTTAGCTGGCCATCCCCTTCAGCTATTAACTTCTGTGATTTCAGCTATCAATTTCAGCATCTTCAGCAGCCAAATTCAGCTTCCAGCATTCACACTAGCATTATCACAGGTAATGCTTTACATATAGTTCATAAATATGTTAAAAAGTTGCAGTTTTAAAGTTTTAAAATTTTCGTTTTAGAGTGAGTGTTCAATAAATGTTTATCCTGTTTGGCCCTCTAAGGTGTGTTTTTTATTTTGCCCCCTTGTGAGATCCAGTTTGACGCCCCTGATTTAAAAAAGAAGACACAGGTTTGTGTTTATGTCAATGCTACCCAACATTATAATAAATACAAATTAATTTCTTTTGTATGAATAAAACATAAATATAAAGATATTAAACTTTTTTAAAATATTAATAACTTTCAACAGAGGTTCAAAGGATTTCCTTTCAAAATAAAAGACCTCTTGTGTTACATAGAATCATTTCAGTGTAGAAGCAGGCAGTGTAATGTCAGCAGTGATTTAAAAAAAATACATTTATTTTACCATTTGTGTTAGATCTCTGCCAAAAATACAACTAAGTAAATAAATCTGATCCAGTTGTGACTTTCACTGTATTTCTCAGCCCATAAGGCGAACTTAAATGTTCAAAAATAGAAAATCTGTCTCATTACGCGGTTTGCCTTAATTCTGGTTGTGCTCTCTGACTTCCAAATAATTTTCCGTGGTACAAAAATGTTTTAGCTCTAGGTTTTAATAACTAAAATTGTTATTTTTCTTTAACCAGAAAGCCACAATGGTAAAAGAGCAACACGTGGTTCAGGAGCCACAGGTCGCAGACCGCTGGCCTACATTGAATCTGTCCCCCAAAATTGACAGATTTATAGAAAAACTTGTTACAAATGTTGTTTTTTTTTATGTCCAAAATATGACTGGATTTTTTTTTAAACTTTTTTGTTCCTAACAAGCTTATTTTAGCTTAAAAGTGAAGTTTCTGCACAAATACCTACCTGTCATGTGTGCAGCACATTTAGACTTTCTTTCTGCCTTGATGCACTTGTATTCTGTTCTCTTTGAGAGCTAAAGTAAAAATAAATAAAAATGTGAAACTTTGCAGAACGTTTTCCCCACGCCCTGAAAAAAGTAAATAATTCAGAGTTTACTTTGTTAAGTGATTCTTCTCTAGAAACTCTACTTCCTGATAGGAAAGACACTCTTTTGTTTGGGTTGCGAAAGGTGAAACATTATTGTAGTTAACTTTAAAACTCTAAACGAAGATGGAAAAATGCAAAGTTAGTCTTTGTGTCACACTTTGTGGTTACATTCTTTATTCCTCTGTTGTGCCAAACTGACTCAACAATACTTAAAAAAGACACAATTCCTATAGTAAAGCACAGTGGTGGTAGTGTCATGATCCGTGTCCAATTTGGAGCTTCAACTTCTGGGTCGTCTAGAATCGTTCATTTTTGGTCTCCACTATTCATACCAAAAAAAAAAGTTTATCAATGAGCTTAAGCTCAAGAGCACTTGGGTAAAAAGACAAAATCAGACCAGCAACGAAATATTTTGACGTATTTTTGGGGTTAATAAAGTTTATGTTTCTGTTAAAGGCGCCCCCCCCCACCCCCCACCCTCAAAAAGCCCCCCTACACCAGAGTTGTTTCTTCACACCCATAACCCTCCCCTCTGCCCCTGCCACCCTAATGAGATCAGCATGCAATAACTTCATTAAAAAACAACCACCACTTTTTTCAAAATGGTGGCTTTTCTGTTGTTTTATCTCCATAGCAACCATTGGATTTTTTGGTTGCCCGGGGATGACAAACAAGTATATGTAATTTTTAGAAGAATCGGCAAAAGTAATTTTTTGGATTTCCTTAGCAACCGAGTCTTTTTTGTTTTTAATCACACCGACATTCCTAATATGTTCATGTCGTTCCTTATATGGTTTCATTCAGCTTTATCCAGTCAAAAATGTGCAGGCGACGGAGGGACGACTCTTTTGCTAGCTTGCCACGCTAACGCTGTTTAACATCTACAAACTTTAAAGCCAACTTTTTTCTACACTAGATTCTTAATGACGCTCGAGGAGGTAGGAGGCGATCGACTGAAATCTCCAGGAGGTGTTTACATATTTAGAAGATACTAGATGCTTTTTTTAAAATATAAATTCAAGATGGTGTCTTCTAGAAAACAGCTTTTGATTCAGGTTAAACGTGTTTTTGTGGTCATAAATGGGAATAATAACAAATAATAAGCTGTAAAAGGGGCTCAGTAAAGTGGGACGGAAACAAAATGTAGCCTGTTTTTTTTCCTGTAGATTTCATTCTTCCCGCCTGCACTCGTTTCTGATATTCCACGTTTTCCAAAGCGCTCACGTTGTTCCTCACGTGAGAGACGGCGGTATTTATGTCTCATTCCTGGATTTGGGGAATTCCGTCAGAGAGAGGTCACATGTCTGTGTGCGCCCCCTCCCCCCAAAAAACTTTAAACTACCTGCTGATGATTGAACCACACAAGGAGCTCTGTGTCCAAACACTGCAGGAAACTCTGGTCTCTGAAACATTAAATCTTCTGCAACGAGGCAGAAAAAATATGATTTATAAAAAAATTAAAGAGATTAAAATATGTTTTGATATTTTTTCAAAGTGTTTCCAGTTAAACTGTAAAAGCCTTTTTTTTAACATAAAAATAAAAAAACTTGTTGCTTTCTAGGACATAGTTTTTTCCATTTTTGCGGAAGTAAGCCTGCTCTGACTTCCCATCATCCCTTTGTTTACATGTCTTTACAGTTGGCTCACAGCCCCCCCTGGACATTTTCAGCGCAACAAAAACAAGCGATATTTGAGTGGAATGCTAGCTCGGACGAGGAAAACAGAAATGTAGAAATATGGAGAGAAAATAGACTCAACCCGATTTGAGTCAATTCTTGATTTATGTAGAATCATACGAGTAACAAGCACAAATCCAAAGTTACGCACAAACCAGGAATCAAACACGCATAATTCGGGGTGAGACTTATTTCTCTCCATAAGAAACACTCGTGACCCAGAAGGACGACTGCGTGACGCCTCCGTTGACCACCTACAGAATTGACAGAACTTTCATTCAGGTTACGGGGCCAACAGACACATTTAAGCCAAACTGGAACAATTTCATCAAAAAAAGACTAAAGAAAAACGAATACATTTTTACGTTTTTGTGTCGATGCAAACATCATCCCATCATCCTGACCAAAAAGATATTATTAATAATTAGTTCAACAATTTATTAGAAGTTATAAACTATATGTGGTAAAATGTTTACATACAGCATATTAGATCAACTCTTTTTTTAAACAATTAATCTCAGTTTTTTTCACATTTATTGGATTCGATGTGTCCTGTAATGTATGTAGACTAAAAATATGTCAGTTTATGATTTAAATGAATTATGACGACATCAATTACACGTGAGTGTTAATCTATATGAATGGAGATTCATCTCTCTTATTTATTTTTTTAAATTTTCTCATCAAGTCACGATTCAAGTCAAGAGCAGAACCTCCAGATTTTTTTTTTCTACCTCGAGCTGTTAGATTACTAAACAGCTAAATCTGGATCTATGACTGTATATGCATCCGTCTGAAACCGGATATCATGTTTGAACTTGTTGACTGGCTTTTATTTCTCTTTTATTCTCTTAATTATTGACTTTTGACTAGTATTTTAGTTTCTTATATAACTGTTTTAATTTTCACTCTCATGGTTCCTAAAAACACTATTTCTCTTAGTCTGGATTCAGAGGCTTCTATTCTATTCTATTCTATTCTATTCTATTCTATTCTATTCTATTCTATTCTATTCTACTATTCTATTTTATTTTATATCATTTTATTATATTCTATTTTATTTTATTCTATTCTGTTCTATTCTGTTCTATTCTATTCTATTCTATTTCTATTCTATTCTTTTCTATTCTATTTATTTATTCTATTCTATTTATTTATTCTATTTATTTATTCTGTTATTTATTCTTTATTATTTCTATTTATTTCATTTTTTTATATTTATTTTATTCTATTTATTTATATTATATTCCTATTCTCTATTATGTTTCCATTTTTTTATTCTATTATTTTATTTTTTATTTATTGTTCTATTCTATTTTTTTCTATTCAACATGTGTTATATCTGTGCATGGATGTAAATTCATTTTTTATTTTCGTTTTGTTGAATTAAATCAATCTCCTCAGAGACCCTGGAGAAAGGTCAAAGTTCATCTGACCAATCTCAGTCGAGAACGAGCTCCTTTACCATTTACAGACGAGACCAGAAGTCCAGGTTCCTGGAGAAAAATCCCCTCATGTTTGTTCACACCTTTGCTTTGCTTTGGCGTTGCTGGACAACCGCTGATTGTGCACTTCCTACTCAGAAAACATTTGTGCAAACACTTGTGGTCTGAAATGATGCATTCTAAAGCAATTTATGTCAATTAACCATAAACGCCTGATGATGGAGAGCTTTTTTTTTTTTTTTTTAATCTAAATTGCATCTTAAGCAGTTAGAAATATCAGTTTTTGTCATCAGAAGAAGAAAAAAAAATCAAGAAAATGTGAAAAAAATGATAAAATGAAATATAAATCAGAATTAATAAGGTCTTGAATGCAGCTAAAAAACTAAAATCTCCTTTTATTATTTTTCAATTTTCTGTAAATTTATTGTTTTTTCCCATTAAATCTTATTAAATTCCAAAAAAAACACCAAAACATTTTCAAATTTTTTTGATAAAATCACAAACATACAAAATACTTCCTTCCATAAATCTGTCTCGTCATTGTTTGTCATTAAATCATTGCTTTTTTTCCCAGACACAATAAGGAAAATATCAACCGTTAGTCACGTCAGTATTTACGATCACCTCTGACGTCCGAACGTTCTGCTCACGTTTAACAGTTTCAGACAAAAGCGTTTGAGGAAACACTCCAAGAGTCGCTCACTTCATTCAGACCACACATCTACAACAATTAGTGACCTTTGCTTCAGCAGGTGAAACATTCACCCGCCGGCTTCATAAAAGCAGCCACACATAAATATTTGTTTGTATTTGTCGGTACTTAAAAGGAAGTTGGTTGAAGGGTGACAAGAATCGACTGTTTGTTTTCGGGTTAGGTTCCCGTCAGAGGGCCTCTGCGCTTCCTGTCCAAACACGAGGACACCCCGGATGAATGATTAGTCCAAAGCGTGTCACTATTCAGAACCAAAACCTGTTCTTACTGACGACGCCTCTGGGGGCGGGGCGGAGTTACTCGCAACTTAAAGAAGAAATCTACTCATTAAGTTTAGAAAAATGTGGAATTTAAGAATATATATATATTGCAGTACATATCATATAGTATGAAAAGTATCAGGATGCCAACACCGTCAGAGGAGTTTCTGCACCAAATTCTGTCTCTTCCACCCGGGCCAGAGCTGCAAAAAAATAAATATATTTTTTTTACATTTTTTACAAAATGGTGGCTTTTTGTTGGTTTTATCTCCATAGCAACCATTTTATGTTTTGGTTGTCTGGCTATGAATAAATCTATCTGATTTTAAGGAAAATCCTTGGAAGTTTTTTCTCTTATATATGGAGAACAATATATTTGTAGTATATATCAGTATATTGAAATATCTTGAAATACTCAAACTAGCGAAAATATTTTTGGCAAGCGAAAAAAAAAAAGAAACGTTTTCAAAGAAAACATTTAATATTTTGTTTGTAACATTTTACATGTTTGCAACTTAGAAAATGTTGCTTGCAATGTGGTGGCATAAATATCCCTCCATGTACTCCATGCTAGCTCGCTACGCTAACTCCGTTCAAAATCAACAACTTCTAACTCCAACATTATTTTCTAAAAGTAGCTCCTTGAGGATTTAAGAGTTGAAAACACTCAGAGGAGTGTTTTAGTTGTTTCCCAAAACTTTATTATTATTATAAATTTGAATTCAAGATGGCGGCCTCTTTGAGGTCAAAGATTAACAATCTGGTCATTGTACTGAAAATTCTGTGGGGGCTGCGGCTGGTCCGGCTGCCTCGGTCCTGTCGGTGCCTGCCCAGTACACCCATGGGAGAGGTGCTTGGGGGCGGGGCCTGGGATCTGTCCCTGGGACTGGCTCCTTCTGGCTCCTCCCTCCTTGAGGGGTTGGGGGGTGCAGGGCCTGGGGGTTGGCTTTCATGGGGTGGGGCCCATGGGCTGGGGTGAACTTGGTCCCAACGCTGGGGGGGGCGGGGGGACAGCGGTCCACCATCGGGGGTCGGTCAGCCAACTGCCCCCAACCTACCCTCTTCCTCATACAAACATGTATTAGGGTGAAGGGGAGGGTGGTTGTATTGCGGCGTGCTGCTGGGGGTGGACTACCTGCAAGTGGCCCTCCCTCCAGAGGCCGCCGCATGAGTTTGCCCCTCCCCTTAGTTTTATTCGCACCTTAGACATGTTGGGCCTTGGTGGGGGGGTGCTTGGACATCACTGCCAGCAAGCAGTAGATGTCCTCTAAGTGCCCTTTCCGCCAATTTTAACAGCACCATAGACATGTAGGGCCGTTGGTGAGAGGGTGACGGGGCATCGCTGTGAGCAATCAGGAGATGTCCTGTCAAGGCCCTACTCACCAATTTTAACCGCACCTTGTAGTACACACACCTCTAACACCTCACAAATATACACTCCTAACAAACAAAACCACGCCGAATGCATCAACACAAGAAGGTGGGACTTTCGACCCTCTGTCCCCTACCCCATCCCTGGCGAGGGGGCATGGAAACCCTTGGCCTGGTGGTCCTGTCTCTTGGGTGCTGGTCTCCTGGGCTCTGTGGCCTCCTCGCCACGCTGGGAGAGGGATCCCCAAGATCTAACAGGGGATCAATCTACATCGGAGCCATGGGGTGTCCAGGTCTCGGTGGTTCGGGTTCCGGTCCCGGCTCCCGAGAATTGGGCCTCTCCAGGACTCCATCAGTGGGTGTGCCTGGTCAGGCCTTGTTAACATCATTCCTCTGGGACCCTCGTTCCTCTTGGGTGTCTCTCTGCTTGCGGGGGTGGGGCGGCCCCTTCCTGGCTCGCCCCTGGACCTCCCGCGGCGGGCGCGGGCGGACGTCTGGAGCATAGAAGCGGGTCATCCTGGGGGAGCTCTGGCTCGTGCCTGGGGTGGGGCGGGGGGATGCTCGGCGCTGCTGGGTGGTGGTGTGCTGCTCCTCTGGGGTTGGGGGGCTCTCCGGGTGTGGGGCCTTGTGTTGGCCCTCCGGGTGGGGTAGGGGGATTGCTGCTCTGGCTGGACAGGGGTCCGCGCTCTCTGTACGGACAACTTCTAATTCCGACAATTCTTTTCTCCAAATATCTTCCCAATGAAGTTCAAGGAATTAGGAGGTGAAATCTCTCTTAGGAGTTTTTTTTCCTAATTTTTCAAAAATTCAAGATGGCGTCCTCTTTTTGTCTAAGGTCAAAGGTCAACAATGTGGTCCAGCACTGCTGCGGTCCATAAATATGAGCATCTACAATCTGTTCATTTGCTGATTTTTATTGCTTTACGTTCAGACGAGAACAATCCAGGATGTGTTGTTTTTTCATGTTACCATGGAGACGAGGATGCATTTTATTACCCTTAAATCCAAGGCTAAACTTTAAGCGTTTTAGACGACCGGTCTGCACACGAGACAAATAAAACCTTAGAATACTCAGAGCAGGAAGAAAAACATTATTTTTTATGTGTCTGGAGTAAATTTAACTGACAAGTTGTAAAAGTCTCGCAGCACGTGACTTCTTTCAACATATAAAAAATCGGTAACTACTAAAAAAAAGACAAATAAAATTTAAAAATGTGTTTCCATCGTTTAAAAAACTATCAGGAGAAATTAGAGTCATTGTGTCCTGGAGACACACTGAACTCATATCTGCTTCACCTATTTCCTCCTGCTGTTCAGTCGACCACAACACACTTAAAATATGACAATAATGTTGATCTGCCCCAGGAGAAAATAACCTGTTACTATTTTTAGGAAGAATCTTTTATAAACTTGCATAATCTTTAGCAGCAGCTGGAATGTCATTTCACTGAAGGAAACCACGGTTACCTGAGACGCTTTCAGATGCAAAAGTTGCACAATTTCCTTCCCGAGACATCAGCTTTGATGATTCAAACCGGAAACGTTTACTGTTAACATTAATAAAAAGTTCTTCCTCCATTACATTCCAGCTCATTTAAGAGGACTGGAAAACATTGTTTACATGCATCCTGCAAGTTAGATAATATGCTGTGACCATAACTATTCACAGTTACTGTAAAGGCTGTTAAAGGTTATCTAAGGTTATCAGGAGGTGAGACGATTCTTTAGGCCTTAAGAGAAATGACCATTTTATTTCTCATGGCTGCATTTGTTCTGCAAAAACACCCCAAGGACAACTTAAGTGGTTGTTAAAAAAAAAAAAGGATCCAAACAATAAATATAAACTCAGATTGAAGCTGGGAGCGTTATTTTGTCTGGTGCAACTCGCCCCCGTTACGCCTTCTGCTAGCAAGACCATGTGGGCAGAAAATGTGGGCCCCAAATGGGTTTGTTCCCATTGACTTAAACGGGCACTCAGTGGGCACCTCGCTACAGAAGAGCTTGCTAGCTTGCAATAAAGGAGCTTGCTAGCATGCTACAAAAGACCTCACTAGCATGCTACAGTGGACTGTGCTAGCATGCTACAAAAGACCTCACTAGCATGCTACAGTGGACTGTGCTAGCATGCTACAAAAGACCTCACTAGCTTGCTACAGCGGATCATGCTAGCATGCTACAAAAGATCTCACTAGCATGCTACAGTGGATTGTGCTAGCATGCTACAAAATACCTCACTAGCATGCTACAGTGGACCGTGCTAGCATGCTACAAAATACCTTACTAGCATGCTACAAAGGAGCTCACTAGGTCAATACAACAGAGCTTGTTAGCATACTACAAAAGACCTCACTAGCATGCTACAGTGCACCGTGCTAGCATGCTATAAAATACCTCACTAGCATGCTACAGTGGATTGTGCTAGCATGCTACAAAAGACCTCACTAGCATGCTACAGTGGACCGTGCTAGCATGCTACAAAAGACCTCACTAGCATGCTACAGTGGATTGTGCTAGCATGCTACAAAAGACCTCACTAGCATGCTACAGTGGACCGTGCTAGCATGCTACAAAAGACCTCACTAGCATGCTACAGTGGATCATGCTAGCATGCTACAAAAGACCTCACTAGCATGCTACAGTGGACCGTGCTAGCATGCTACAAAAGACCTCACTAGCATGCTACAGTGGATCATGCTAGCATGCTACAAAAGACCTCACTAGCATGCTACAAATGAGCTCACTTGCTCGATACAACAGAGCTTGCTAGCATGCTATGGTGGACCTTGCTAGCTCGATACTACAGAGCTAGCTAGCATGCTTACAAAGGAGCACGCTAACATGCTACAGTGGAGCTCGCTAGCTCAATACAACGGAGCTTGTTAGCTCAATACAGCAGAGCTAGCTAGCACACGACACTCTCCACTAGGCAGCTGGCTAGCGTAGCGAACCAACCTCTCAATTACCCACTTTAGTCAATGTGGGTAAACATAGGTGGGGCCACCATAGAAACTGTGGACAAACCCAATCGGGGGCCACATTTTCTGCCTATTTTAAAACCGGCCCACTTGGCCTTGGTGGCTGGTCCTAACTAGCTCGGTCAGAAAAATTCCTTAAAAAAAACAAACATTATTTTCAAAATGGCGGCTTTTCTGTTGGTTTTACCTCCATAGCAACCATTTTATATTTTGGTCGCCTGGGGGTGACGAATGCATCCAAGTCATTTTTAGAAGAATTGGATAAAGTAAATTGTTGGAATTTCCCTGGCAACAGAGGTTTTTTGATAGCCACGCCTACATTTTTAATCTGTTAATATCGTCTGTTATTTCTTTTCGTTCAGTTTGAGTCGACGATTCACCCGTCAAGTTTTCACAATATTTCAGTCAAAGAAATGTGGGAACGTCAGGGGGAAACACAGCTCGGTCCATTAAAACAATAAAACTGACAAAATCAAAAATCTACAACTTCCAACTCCAACATCTTTTCTTGTTTAAAAAAGTAAAGTAAAAATGAAAAAAAAATGCTTTCTTTTGATGCTTGATGATTTTTGAGGAGATAGATTTAAATTCCTTGGAGAAGTTTAAATTTTTTGTTGGTACTAAACATGGTTTAAATGGGAAATTCCTGAGGTCAAAGGTCAACAAAACTTTAGTTCTGGTTGTAGACTCAATCTTGTTGTGTGTGTGTGAAATTTTGTTTAAGTTTTCTTTTCCCAAATTGTGTGAAAACTCGGAAAATCTGAAAATTTCCCACAAAATGACTGCCAAGGTCCTGAGGCCATCCCATAATAATTTCAAAGCCTCTAACACGCGTTTTTTTTTTTTTCTTTTTTCAGTAGATTTAAAAAAATACTTTGAGTCTCGTAAGAGATTTTGGTCCATTTCCTTTTTTTTTTTTTTTTTACGTTTTTTCCCGCTGTGATGTCATCACGTTGTGGGGGAGGGGTGGCGTTCAAAAATTGAAGAAAAATTTGACTTTTTTTTTTTTTTTAATGCATGAAGATTAAAAAAAATTACTTTTTTTCAGTCACTTTTTTTTTTTACTTACATTTAAAAAAAAATATGTTCTGGTTAGCCACTGGTGGACACAAGATAGTAACTAAAAAAAAGGTCTTTCTAGAAATTGAAGTAAAAAAAAAATGTACTTACTATCTGGTGTGCATCAATTACCGTCAAAACTTTTTCATTATTTTTTAATGTTCTGGTTAATAATTGTTGTACAACAGATGGTAAATTAAAAAAAAAAAAATCTAAAAAAAAAATTGAAGTTAGAAAACAAAAGTTCCTAACTGGTGCTCTCCAGATAGTAGCTGGTACGCATCAGTTACTATCCATATGTTTTTTTCAACTTCTATTTTTAGAAAAAAAAAAGTTCTGGTCAGAAACTGGCACGCACCAGAGACTAGCTGAAAACATTTTTTTGAAAATTGAAGTAAAAAAAAAAAAAAAATTCTAATTACTATCTGGTGCGCATCACTTACTGTCCAGAATTTTTTAACTTTATTTCTTTATTTTAAAATGTTCTGATTAATAATTGTTGTGCAACAGATGTTAAATAAAAAAAATCTAAAAAAAAATTGAAGTTAAAAAAAAAATGAGAGGTTCCTAACTGGTGCTCTCCAGATAGTAGCTGGTACGCATCAGTTACTATCCAGATATTTTTTTTCAACTTCTATTTTTAGAAAAAAAAAAGTTCTGGTCAGTAACTGGTGCACACCAGAGACTAACTGAAAACATTTTTTGAAAATTGAAGTAAAAAAAAAAAAAAAATTCTAGTTACTATCTGGTATGCATCACTTACTGTCCAGAACTTTTTTTTAAACTTAATTTATTTATTTTAAAAAGTTCTGGTTAATAATTGTTGTACACTAGATGGTAAATAAATAAAAATCTAAAAATTGAAGTTAGAAAAAAAAAAATTACTAGTTACTGAACTGGTTCTCTCCAGATAGTAACTGGTGCACACTGGGTACTATCCAGATTTATTTTAACTTCTCTTTTTAGAAAAAAAGTGCACCAGAGACAAAATGTAAAAACATTTTTTTCTAAAAAATTGAAGTTAAAAAAAAAATATTCTTGTTCCTACTTGATGAGCATCAGTTAGTAACCAGAATTTTCTTTTTGCTTTTATTTTTTTCTTCAGTGTCCCTTTAGGGGCTCCGTACTGTTGGTAGTAATACACACAATCAATACTTTTAAAAACACGTTTTCCACCGTTTGATTGAGCAGTTAAAGGGTTAAACCGATGCACTTCCAGGTGTCAATTCATTTTTTTTGGGGCAAAATTTAAGAACAAACAACATCAACATCCCATCAGCTCCTATTTCCTTTTTCTAAACTCAAACCAGTTTTGGCTAAAGTGACTCTAATTTGACTCAATTTAATCTTTTAATCATATTTTGTCAAAGTGATGTTGAAGGTTGATGATAGGATTTGTCTCTGGTTGATGAAGCATTGCTGCCCTCTAATGTCTGCTGGAATTAATGATTAGAAAGACTATGAAAACCATCAGAAGTGGCTTTATTCAGTCTGAATTTAAGCACAGAAAGTCTTTGGTGCAGCGGTTAGCACTCTCAACTTGCAAGAAGACCTTGGTTTGAATCCCAACTGGAAGCTTTCTGTATAAGTTTGTATGTTTTCCTGATTCATGCGGGGTTTTTTTTTTTTTTCTTGGCTACAGTTTGAGACCATAAGTTAGACGGGTGGTTACGGGCTGGATGCAGGGGAAAAACGGTCAAACCTTGTCCTGTAAATGTCACGGTCAAAATGTTCAAGTACATTTTTCCTACGGGCGTGCTGCAGGTGACAGGTTGCATTGAACACTCCACCATAGACGTGCTTGAAGAATGAGTGAGACTTTTCTTCTTCTTCTCTTCATCTCTTCCACGTACTGCTCCTGCGGCGAGCTACCATTTGCCCCCTCTGAACCTTTTGATCTTCGCCATAGGAAGTGAGGACAGCTGGGGTCATCAGGGCCACAAAATGGCGTCACTCCACAAATCCCGGACAAGCCCCCAACTTGTTACGGCTGGCTCTAGATCAGGAATTATGGAGAGAAAATAGACTCACTCTGATTTGTGCGTGCATAATTCTTGATTTGAGCGTAAATTAGGATCTGTGCGTGCGTATATATGATTGGTGCATAACTTTGGATTTGTGCGTGCGTAATTCTTGATTTGTAACTAATATAATTAATTTTTTGCAACAGTAAAAAATTCACAAAAATTTAAAAAATACAAAATGCAATTTACACATGTACAAATTAAAATTACAACAGCCTGAAACGAATTACTCAAAAATATATTTTACGCGGATCACCTCTTACGCACGCAAGCCGAAGTTACGCACAAATCTACCGTGAGACTCTCACAAATTCGTCTGTTGCGTTGTACCCAGAATGCTCGTACACCATAGTTTTCTTGTGAGCCGTTTTAAACTTTGATTGTGAATAACATCCAGTAAAACTAGACATTTTCCCACTTTCTTAAAAATGTATTCTCAATAATTAATATAATTAATATAAAAAGTCTAAATAAGCGCTTTTAAAACACTTGTGCTTTTAAAAATAAGAATTTTTCCAGAAAAGAGGCTTCCAGCTGCAGCAGCTCGTCTGACAAATCAATTACTCACAAATCAAGAATTATGCACGCACAAATCATAGTGAGTCTATTTTCTCTCCATAAAGGAATGGGCAAACTTTTTGACTCGTGGGCCACAGAAAGTTCTAAAATTTGACAGAAGGGCCGGACCGGCAGCAAATCCGTGGCGTGTTTTACACGGATCTGAACGAAAACATGTTTTCATTTTTAATTGAAAATAGCTTTGAAACAGTCTGGGGTTTTCTAATATGAAAATAGTAGTTTTGATCATCCTCATCAATGGATTGATCTTTGTCACCATTTCAGGAATCGCTGCGTTCATGTGGTGTTGAAATAATTGGAAAAATGGCTGTCCGACTTGGAAATCTCACATGAAAAAACCCCAAATCTTCAGAATAACTTTCTGTGCCAGAACAAAGGTGAATGTATTTGTAGTTCTCTATCTGTGGGGAGACACCTGAACTACAGAGAAAATAAAACATAAAAACAGGTAATCAAAATTATTTATCAAAGATTAAATACTTTAAGGCCTCACAGCAGTTTCGGTGCTCACAAACTTAAAAATGCTTAAACCTTCCTCTTGGACCTCCAGGGGACGTGTAGTGTCTGTGGAACGTCCAACAGATGTCTACGAACACGGATGTATCACCTGCACACCCTGTACGATCAGTATTAGTAGTATCTCTCACCCTAGTTTACCATCCATAAATGTCTGTAACGTACCATCAGCCTCACAAATACTTCACAGTGGACTTACCTTGCTCTCAACAATGGTACGTTCCATTTTCAAGACACCCCTTTAACTGCCTGCTCAACCAAAAAATATATATATTCAAGTATATTTTTAAAGTATACTTAAAAAAAAAGTATACTGGAAGTTTACTACCAAAGTATACTTCCTTTTGTACTAAATTGACCCACTTTTAGTTTATAAAAAGTACACTTAGATATAAAAGTAAACTTCTGGTTAACTCTAGTTTACTGGCAATGTTTACTCCAAGTTTATTATAAGTAAGCTTAAGTTTACTTAAAATAACTTTTATGGTATATTTTTAGTTTACTTTAGGTTTATGATATTAAAATACCTTAATGGTATACTTTTAGTTTTTATTTATAAAATCTTTCTTGCTACAAACCTACAAGATAAATGACTGAACAAATCTACTATGAAGAACATTAAAAATAATATAGATACTGTCAAAAAGAAAAATACTTGTACACTAATATCTACACTAAAATATATCTTGATAAAAAGTTTAAGACTAAATTCATTTAGAATTGTAGTTTAATTCTAAGTATAAACAATACACTTAACATGAACTTGTAATTTATCTCTAAGTACATGAAAAGTAAACTAAAAGTATACTATGTTCAGTTTAGTTTTGGAAAAGTTTACTTAACATAAACTTGTAATTTTTTTTCTCTAATAAGTACATAAAAAGTATACTATCTTAAGTTTAGTTTAAAAAAAAGTATACTTAAAATAAACTCGAGTATACTTCTTTTTGGTAAGGGACAACCAAACACTCTTAGAAAATGTACTTTAAAACATTAATTGTGAGTAGGGGCTGATTTTAATAGTCGACTCACCTAACACTACATTTGATCCGCTGAGACGATTTTATGTCACACTGGGTGTCTTTTATTTTGAAAGGATGTCATAAAAACTTCATAGGTTGAAAGCATTGCCGTACTTTGTGGGAACCAATTACATTTTTTAGTGCATAAACTATTATTTTGTAGGAAGAAATTAAATGTTTTGAATGAAAACATTTGTATTTTGTGGGCACAAGTTGGCAATTTTTTCATCCACAAATTAGTGTTTTGCAAGCATAGATTTTTATTAAGTGGGCATAACTAAGTATTTTGTAGAAAAAAATGTGTTTTGTGAGCAAAAATGTGTATTTTGTGGGAACAAATTGTTTTTTTCTATGCACAAAGTTGTGTTTTTTTTTTGTTTTTTTTTTTACCACAAATAAAGACGTAGGTTTGGTGAAGACGACCATCTTAGTCACATGTTTCAAAGTCAAGGCCCAGGGGCCGGATCCGGCCCTTCAGGTAATTCTATCTAGATCATTTTATTTTATTGTTATTAATGACCCGATCTTATCTTGCTCTCATTTCTAACTTTTACAATTTTGACAAAAATATATTTTTATGGAGAGTAAAATATTGAATATTTTTAAGGTATAAATTAATTTATTTTGGAATAATATTCCGATTTTTTTGTTATACATAGTTATGTTAAAAAGTTATGGTTTCAAAGTTTTAAAAGTTGACATTCTGCTAGCTTTGTGGACTATTTTGTCATTTTCTAAGATTTTTTAGAATATTTGGAGTTTACCTAGTATTTCAGCAAAATGCTAGCTAAATTAGCTAGTTAAGGTTTTTCTTTTTTGGCTGTTTTGGAGTTCTGATAATATTTACACGCTAGCTGTTTTGGCTAATTTAAGCGTTTTTTTTTTTTTTTTTTTAGGATTTTTTGAAGCTTAGTCATTTTCAGCAACATGCTAGCTGTTTTGGCTAACCTGAGGTTTTTTTTCTTTTAGGTTTTCGGGCTAATTTGGCATTTAGCTAATATTTTAGCTAGCTATCAGCTTCATTGTTTTTAGCAATCAATTTCAGCATTCAAATTCAATTTACAGCATTCACACTGGCATTATCACACTAATGCTATATATTTAGTTTAGAATTATGTCAAAAAGTTATGGTTTTAAAGTTTTAAACATGTAGTTTTAGATTGTTCCTGTTTTGGATTGTTCCGCTTTAGTTGAGCTACACTTTCAAACATTCTGGTCTATAAATCTGCATTTATGAAAGCCACAAACCACATTTGTAGACGTTGAAGAACTGCTTCTCCAGCTTTTATTGAACCATCTTCACAATCTCAGTATCCAAAGTTGTAAACATCAAATTTATCGATCATCCGTGTAAACATTTAAATGTTAAAAGTTTTTATTTCTGGATGAAACGTCGGTTGTGTCTTTGTGCTCCTTAAACTCATTTTTTTTTACAAACTCTTCGTGTCAAAAAACAAAACAAAAAAAGCTCATCAGCACTGAGGCACTAGTCAAGCTCCGCCCCCGAAGCGTCAGGCGGGATCTTCTCCATAGAGTCTGTGGAGGAGCTCTGCTGGTTCTCCACTCCGGAGCACATCAGAGGGAAGTAGATGTCATCCATGTTTGGTAGAACAAACACTTTCTGCAGGAGCAAAAAAAGAGAAAAATCTGGTAAAAAAAGTAGTTATGCTGTTAAAAGAAAAGTGTTTGTGTCGGTACCTGGAACTCATCCTGGAGTTTCTTCTCAATGAACTCAGTGATGTGGCAGAAGGTCACCTCTCGCTCCCCCAGTTTGGGACGCACATGAAGATCCAGTTTAGGGGGTACACAGAAGCTGTACCTGCAGACCAAATTACAATCTTAGAGGGGTCCTACCATGAAAATGTATGGAGAGAAAATAGACTCAGTATGATTTGTGCGTGCGTGATTCTTGTTTGTGCATAAATTTGGATTTGTGCATGCGTAATTCTTGATTTGTAACTAATATAATACATTTTTTGCAACAGTAAAAAATTACAAAAATTAAAAAAATACAAAATGCAATTTACACATGCACAAATCAAAATTACAACAGCCTAAAACTAATTACTCAAAAATATATTTTAAAATACGCACGGATCACCTCTTACACACGCACACAGCCAAAGTTACGCACAAACCTACCATGAGACTCTTTTCACGTCTCACAAATTCGTCCGTGAGGGATGCGTTCAAGTACTATCAGGATGCTCGTTCACCATAGTTTTCTTGTGAGCCGTTTTAAACTCTGATTGTGTATAACATCCAGTAAAACTAGACATTTTCCCACTTTCTTGAAAATATATTCTTAATATAATTAATATAAAAAGTCTAAATAAGCGATTTTAAAGCACTTATACTTTTAAAAATAAGTATATTTCTAGAAAAGGCGCTTCCAGCTGCAGCGGCTTCTCTGACAGCGCTCCTCATCAACGCGGGGGTGGTGGGGGGGTTCTCTGGACTGATTTCCCCCCCCCCGCGAGATTCCGCTGGAGGATCAGACCAGAGCGCCCGCGGAACCCCCCGCCCCAGCGCGCTTTCCGCTGCCGTTTATGAAGAACATGCACAGAGTTCTGGTCGGAAAACGCGGCGATTACAAGCGGTACCGGCCCGCTTGGAACTAAAAGAGTTTAGAAGGCTCGCTTCCTGTCCCTGTGGCTGGTGACCAGACCAGCCCTCGGGACGGAGCCTCGTGCTGGAGGCGCTGTCAGACGAGCTGCTGCAGCTGGAAGCCTCTTTTCTGGAAATATTCTTATTTTTAAAAGCATAAGTGTTTTAAAATCGCTTATTTAGACTTTTTTTATTAATTATTGAGAATATATTTTCAAGAAAGTGGGAAAATGTCTAGTTTTACTGGATGTTATACACAATCAAAGTTTAAAACGGCTCACAAGAAAACTATGATGAACGAGTATCCTGATAGTACTTGAACGCATCACTCACGGACGAATTTGTGAGACGTGAAAAGAGTCTATCTATTTTCTCTCCATAAAAATGCAACTATTTGAGGTTTTAAATGCATTTTACTGTCCATTCCTCACTATAAAGAACCCCGAAGTGGTCTTTTTATCCGTTCATGCATTTAAGAGTAATCCTCTAAAAACCTGCACTGTCTGCAGCAGCCCCTCCCATACCCGCGAAAACGAGCGAGCGGGTGGAAACGTGCCGACTTCAGAGTCCTCCAGGAGGAGTCTGATCTGACAGACGAACACCAACACTCTCCCCTTATCCAGTGATGATCATGAAAAAAATTCTCATTTTAGATGCAGAATACTGTATATCTTCCAGATGTGTCTGTCTTCAAAAAAAAAAATTCTGAAAAAAATTGAAAACGTTTTCTGAATTTCAAATACCAATTTAAGTGACGGGATTTTTAATATAACACATCACAGACTCTTTTTTTTCGGTCCAATATTTAAGTTCTACACTGCAAACTATTGTAAATATTTATATTCTCTACACACCATCCCAAGCTTACTCAAAGCTTTTCTCTTATTATTAAAACAAATTTGATTCCTTTTGATACAAAATCGCGAGAACAGAAAAAAAACTTGATTTCAGAATAAAAAAACTCACTTTTCACTGTCATTTTTTCAATTTAAAGGATTTTAATTTAAATTTCAGTCAGTGTTGTTAAGTTAGACTGGAATTTATTGTCATTATTTTGGAAACAAAAATGTGGAATTTTGTTCTAAGAATAAGTTTAGATTTATAAAGATTTCTCTTAAAAAACAACCATATAGTTTACATTAAATTCCATACATGGAAGAAATATTTATCAGTATATTGAAATATATATTACTGTCTTCTTATATTAAAATATACTGATTCATATATTGTGTGTCATATATATATATATATATATATATATTCCACTTTTTACACTGTAACCAAAATGAACTAATTTGGTTCAGAAAAACTCAAAAAATACAAACTGTTCTGCTTAGAACTACCAAAAAATAATAATTATTGGGCCGTATAATTTGTGACTTCCTTTTGTGGTTTGTTTTCCCCTTTTTGAAAGATTCTGTGTGACTCCATGTTTCTAGATTTGTATATATTATTATATTTCTCGTTAAGTTAACGGACTCACTACTCGGACACAAACTCATTAGTAGGGCTGTAACGAGTATCCGGGTGCTCGGGTATTCGTGATCTGCTCCCGAAAATTCGAGTACGAATATTCACGACGTCCAAGATCGCTGATTTTTGCGATCTTTATAATTATGGTAAATTTTAGTAAAATATGATCAAAATATTATCTGGTAATGATGTATTTTCCCTCTGGAATGCAGATTAATGTAGGATTTTAAGTTTACGAACTAAAACAAAGCCGAAAGAGCCGCGGTAGTCACCGGAAGTAAACACATCTTCGTGACGATGAAGCTTCTGGTTTTCAAAGTAAAACTAGTGAGAGCTTTTTTCCGTTCAAAAACTGATATTTTTTGACTGTCCTGTAATTGATGGATATTGGAAAGGTATTAAGGAGGAAATTAAGAAAATTGTAAAACGAGAGATTCCTGATAATCCTCCGTTTTATTTACTTGGTTATATACCTCCTGACTTTCATGCAGATTTAGCATATATTTTGCATATATTAATTTTGGTTGCTAAGAAAAGTATAACTGCCAATTGGAAAAATATTATACCACCCTCGGTAAATGAATGGAAACAGAGAGTAAAACAAGTTTACACAATGGAAAAAATGACAGCATCCTTACAAATAAAAATGAATGTTTTTGAACAAAGATGGCACATGATTAAAATTTATTTTGGGTTATGAACTGTTTTATGTGTGTTTTTTTTTTTTTTTTATGTAACTGTTTATATATCTACTCTATTTAAATATTTCCTGCCTGTTATGCTTTAATAGCCCTGTCTTGTGACATACTCTCATAATTGTGGATACACTGTTGAACAAATCTCGTCATTGGGAATGTTTTGTTTGTGTTGTTTGCTCTGTTTGTATTGTTTGTTTTGTTTGTGTTGTCTGAAAAAATGAAAATAAAAAGTTCAAAAAAAAAAAAAACTGAGAATGAAGTTCTGTTCACTGACATAACTTTTGAAAAAATGAATTAGCTTTAAGATCGGAGCTTTAGCTCCAGTGTTTACATTCTTTTGGTTCTGGTAACTCTTCAACAGTTGATGCAATTAACAAAACTCCATCTTATTTTGAAGAAACTCAGCCTCGATCTGCTGAAAGGCGGATGTAATCAATGTGAATCAGATGATTCTGCTGCAGAAAAAATACTTTTTTCATACAGGCTGTACATCGAAACATATTGAAGAACTTTGAGGATTAAAAAACTGTGGGGAACATTTACAAGTTTTGTTGTTAAATGATAAAAACACCAGAGATTGTTATCTTTTTATGTTTTTTATGTTACTCCTGAACTTAACCAGAAGGCTGACAAAAAAAAAGTTTAAAATGACAAACAAAATTTCTGTCTGAATCTTTTGTTTTTTTTAAAATCAGTTTTGTTGATTCTGATCTACTGTTGTAAATAAATGCATAAATGTTGGTGATTAATACAAATAATTTCAATTTTCCTCCATCTAGTAAATATTCACATAACAATAAACATTATATTAAAAAGTAAGAATCGTGGTTCAATTCGTGAATCGGATCGCCATCTAAGCAACGATCCGCAGCCCTACTCATTTTCTTGTTTGACTTTCTTCTTCTGGTTATTTTTCTTTTATTTTTCTTTTTCGTCTTTTTGCAGTGTGGACATTTAAAGTCACGTTCCCGTTTAAAGCAACTTTCATTTCAATTTAATCATGAAATATTAATAAAGTTTGTTATCCAAGCTGGAAAATAATGAGTTTTTGTCCCCGTTTGTAATGAATTTGACTCCCTGAAGGCTTTTTACTTATTTAATAAAACAATTTTCAGCCCCGCATACAAACTGTTTAACTGACTGTATTTATGCTCGACATAAGTTGAAAACTCAATCCTCTTAAATCTTTAATCTGTCTTGAATAAGCTTCACTGACTGATCTGAGTGTGTTTGCATGCAGGGGGCGGGGCCTGTTCGTACCAGATCCTGTCTGTAGGCGGCGGCGGGACGTTGACCGCCAGCGTCCCCGACAGCTCTCGCACCTCCACGGTGAGCAGCAGCGGCGTGTTGGACATCTCCTCCAACTTCTTCTTGATGAAGTCGCTCTCTGCCGCCTTCTGGAAGTACTTGGATTTGGCGATTTTGTCCACAAATCTTAAAATCTTCCTTCCAGTCTTCCCTCCTCCCGCCCTGTTGAAGATGATCAGAGGGGATTGAGGGAGGGGGAACCATCTGGGATAAACCAGAAAGCAGAACACTGACCCTTCGCTGGTTGGAGCGGAGACCTTTTCTCCGGCTGGACCCAGAGGTTCAGACAGGACCAGCTCCTCTTCATCGGACGAAGCGGCGCTGGAAGACTCTTCATCGCTGTCTGCCAACACCCTGAGGATGGGCCTGGAGCTGAGCGGAAGTCACACAGTTCAAGTCCCGCTCGTGTGGGAAAGTGTTTTCAGTGGATTTTTAGCCTTAATCAATAAAACTGTATCGTTTAGAGCAGTGGTCCCCAACCTTTTTGTCGCTGCGGACCGGTCAACCCACAAAGATTGCAATCGTTTGTGCTTGCGTTTTTTTTTCATAGAACGAGTATATTATATTTATGCTGTTATTTATCATTTTCAGATAAAATATACAAAATAAATGAAAAAGGCATAGTTATTAATTATTCTGTTTTTAAGTCTTTATATTTTAAGGGTTTTTCTTTTCTTTTAAACATATTTCAAGTGAAAAACACTAAACTCTGCAACCACAATCCAAAATACAAAAGTGTGCAAAACCAACAAATAAAGACTTTTACTCACAATAACGTTAACAAAGACAAAAGTGTCTCAGTTTAGAGGATGTAATCTGGTTTCTTAATAGTCGCGTTTCCATTAACTCTGAAATTTCGAAAAACGGAATTTCGATATTAAATTCTTCTAATGGAAACACCACAATTTCGAAAAAACTCGCCTTTTTCGAAATAAAGTTTTTGCGCTTAGAGGAGGTGGTATTTGGGCCGTATCGAAACAGTAGTTTTTCGAAAAACTGAAATGGAAACACTTTTTTCGAAACAAACGAGTCACGTGACCATTAACCGGATATGACGTTTCGGACAGGAAGCAGGAAAAGCTTTTTCACAGCAACTGGCTGCCTTGGGCACCGCACAGCGGGCGCCACGAGAGGTCCCACAGCATCGCACAGCTCATCAAAAGTTGAGCGTGTCATGCGAAAACGCTGAATCCACAGCTCTTCGGTGAATTCTTCAACCACGATTTCCCAAAAATGTTTGACTCTACGTCGCTCCCACGAATAAGGAGCCTGCCGCTCCAAGGCTCGGATCAGACGTAGACGTCTTCTCTGAATGGAAGGATGAGAGCTAGCGCCGTGGCAGAAATGTGAATGAATCTACTGCACATCAAAATAGTGTTTATATCCGTCGCCATGTTTTTTTTTAATGACTTATCGCGGGAATTACTTCGAGTTTTTCGCATAATCATGGTTTAATGGAAACAGTGTTTTATCGAAATTCTAGAAATTTCGATAAATTTTTGCGCAAAAGTGTAATGGAAACGCAGCTAATGATCTGTTCTGTTTTAGAGAAGATTCTGCTCAGGTTGGTTGTGGAGCCATAAATATATAGAATATATTTTCAAATATAGAATTATTTCCTGCAGATTCTCTTCCTTCATTCTATTAAAAGTCAAATGGTTCCAGCTTTTTTCTTCTTTTCTAATGATCTAATCTTCTTTAAGTTTTGTTTATGTTGTTTCTCTCTCTCTCCGTCCTGCTCCTGCACGTGCAAGCCCCTCCCCCAACACACACGCGCAGTGCTCATGCGCGCGCTCAGCTTTCCGTCTCTCTTTCTCTCCGTTTCTTTTCATCTCTGTTTAACATTTTTCCATTGCAATTCTTTAGATTTAATTAAATATTTCTCCTTTCTGTGTGTGGATATCACAACTAGCGCTCAAGCTAATCGAGAGAATCCGGTCGATTTTCAAAATAAAATATTTCCGTCTCATGACAAAAAAAAAAAAAAAAAATTCTCCCGCGGCCCGGTGGCAATGAGTCCACGGACCGGTACCGGTCCGCGGCCCGGTGGTTGGGGACCACTGGTTTAGAAATTACCCTCCGAGTTGTTCTGGACCATTTGACCAGAGCAACCCCGCCCCCTTCCCCATCATCCATCTGTTTACTCTCTTAAGTTTAAATTTAATTTATTTATATAGCACCTTCAAATGACATTAGCCAAACAAGGCGCTTGACATTAAAAGTTCAATGAACAGTAAAAACAACAATTAAAATATTAAAAAACATTTACAGCTAAAAGTTAACAGTTACATAAAAGCATAAAACACCAGATAAAACAGTAAAACACACCAGGTTCTAGCTTACAGCCCCTCACATTCCAACTTAACATTAGTGGTGCAACAAAAGTGGCAAAAAATACTTTGATTTAGATGCAGCTCGGACGAGGAAAACAAAGACGTAAGAGGATCAAGTCGATCACAAGAGCTTGTGGCTCGCTGTAGCAGCTTCTACGTCACAAATGCAATCTTTTTTAATCTGGATTTTATTTGTCTAAAACTGATTAGCAACAATTTGAATGAAAAAAGTACTCAGAAATGCAATTTTAGCTGAAAATGCTGAAGCTGAAATATTAGCCAAGTGCTAAATTAGCCCAAAAAACCTAAAAAAAAAAACCTCAGGTTAGCCAAAACAGCTAGCATGTAGCTGAAAAAAATAGCAAAACTTCAAAATATCCTAAAAAAAGAGAAAAAAAGCCTAAATTAGCCTAAACAGCTAGCATGTAGCTGAAAAAAAAATAGCTGAACTTCAAAATATCCTAAAAAAAGAGAAAAAAAGCCTAAATTAGCCTAAACAGCTAGCATGTAGCTGAAAAAATAGCTAAACTTCAAAATATCCTAAAAAAAGAGAAAAAAAGCCTAAATTAGCCAAAACAGCTAGCATGTAGCTGAAAAAAATAGCTAAACTTCAAAATATCCTGAAAAAAAAAATTAGCCTAAACAGCTAGCATGTAAACATTAGCCTAAACCCAAAACAGCCTAAAAATACTGTTTAAAAAAATCCTAAATTAGCCTTAACAGCTAGCATGTCGCTGAAATATAAGCGGAACTCCGAAATAACCCATAAAAAATCTCAGTGAATGCCAAAACAGTCCAAAAAGCTAGCATAAACTTTAAAACCATAACTTTTATACATAAATATGAACAATAAAAAGGTAAAACTATTATTCCACAATCAACTTAAACGACTTTTAAATATTTTACTTTCCATAAAAAATGTATTTTGTCAAAATTGTACAAATTAGAAATAAGTGAAAGATAATATAGGGCCATTAATAACAATAAAATGACCTGGAGGGCCGGATTTGGCCCCCGGGCCTTGACTTTGACAAATGTGGTCTACATTATGCAACATCAACCTTTTGAGTTTTTAAGTGTATTACAATGTTATTTCCTCATGAAAAACACACCTAAAGCGGTATTGTATTTAACCAACCTATCATTGAAGCTCCTTATTGGCTAAACACACCTGATCCAGGTAATCAGCAGCAGATAAGGCAGGATTTCTAGAAAACCACTAGGAGTCTGGCCCTCGAGGCCTGGATTTGGACTACTGTAAGCACCAGCCCCTCCCAATCCAAGGGGTCCTCCCATTGTGATGTCACAAAGTGGGGAACCACCCCTTCTAGCAAGAGTCTGCGCTGCCAGCTCACACACGCTCATAATGTCTGCATGTAGCTAGAGATGATCGGTAAAACTCTTTCATTTCATATAGACATGTATCTTTGTAAAAGTTCAAGTGGTTTTTTTTGTTTTCGTGGGGGAAACGCAGAGAAGCTGCTGAGGCTCTAGAATGACATGTAATGGGCGGCACCCACAAGGAGGAAAAGGCGGAGCCTCAGAGATCGAGTCACTTCATTTCTGTGTAGGAAAATGCATTAATATAAAATAACTCGTATTTCATAAATGATTTGTTCTTTAGTGTCCTAAAGGTTAAAAGATAATAGGACTACCACGATTAGTCAACTGATAAATCACTAATCGACTAATTTATTTGTTGATTAGTCGTTACTTTAAATGATATGGAGTTGGAGTGTAGTAAAGTGGAAAGTTATAACTGCATTCTGTTTGCTTTTTGGACTATTTTGGCATTTATTAAGGTTTTTAAGGCTATTTTGGAATTTAGCCAACATTTCAACTACATGGTAACTGTTTTGGCTAATTTAATTTTTTTTTTTGTTTTTTAGGCCATTTTGGAATTTAGCTACTATTTCAGCTACATGCTAACTGTTTTGGCTAAGTTAATTTTTTTTCTGTTTTTTAGGCTATTTTGGAATTTAGCTACTATTTCAGCTATATGCTAGCTGTCTTGGCTAATTTAATTTTTTTTTTTTATCGGCTATTTTTGGAATTTAGCAAATATTCAACAACATGCTAGCTGTTTTGGCTAATTTAGTTTTTTTTTTGTTTTTTTAGGCTAATATGGAGTTTAGTTAATATTTCATTACATACTTACTGTTTTGGCCGATTTAGGCTCTTTTTTCAGTTTTTTAAGGCTAATTTGGAGTTTAGCTAACATTTCAACTACATGCTAACTGTTTTGGCTAATTTAGTTTTTTTTTTTTGTTTTAGGCCATTTTGGAAATTTAGCTACTATTTCAGCTACATGCTAACTGTTTTGGATAATTTAATTTTTTTTGTGTTTTTTAGCTATTTTGGCGAATTTTAGCTTACTAATTTCAGCTACATGCCTAGCTGTTTTTCTAATTTAATTTTTTGTTTTTTTTAGGCTAATATGGAGTTTAGCTAATATTTCATTTCAATACATACTTACTGTTTTGGCCGATTTATGCTCTTTTCAGTTTTTTAAGCCTAATTTGGAGTTTAGCTACATTTCAACTACATGCTAACTGTTTTGGCTAATTTAGTTTTTTTTTTTTGTTTTTTAGGCTAATATGGAGTTTAGCTAATATTTCAGCTACATACTAAGTGTTTTGGCCGATTTAGGCTCTTTTTTCAGTTTTTTAAGGCTAATTTGGAGTTTAGCTAACATTTCAACTACATGCTAACTGTTTTGGCTAATTAAATTTTTTTTTTTTGTTTTTTAGGCTATTATGGAGTTTAGCTAATATTTCAGCTACATACTAAGTGTTTTGGCCGATTTAGGCTCTTTTTTCAGTTTTTTAAGGCTAATTTGGAGTTTAGCTAACATTTCAACTACATGCTAACTGTTTTTTCTAATTAAAATTTTTTTTTGTTTTTTAGGCCATTTTGGAATTTAGCTACTATTTCAGCAACATGCTAGCTGTTTTGGCTAATTTAATTTTTTTTTTTTTTTCTTGGCTATTTTTGGAATTTAGCAAATATTTCAGCTACATGCTAGCTGTTTTGGTTTAACTAATATTTGGCCATCAGCTTCAGTGTTTTCAGCTGTTAATTTAAGCATCTTCAGCGGCAAAATTTATCTTACAGCATTCACACTAGCATTATTGCAGGTAATGCTGTATATTTAGTTTTTACTTAGTTAAAAGCTAATGTTGGTTAAGATGAGTGTCTTTACATCCACTTTGTGCATGACGGGATTAATCGACTGATCGGAAAAATAATCAATGATTATTCGACTATTGAAATAATAATTTGTGGCAGCTCTAAAAGATAATATGTAGTGAATTGTTTAAAAGGCGTATACCGTGTTTTTCTTAAACATTTCACAGTAACTTATATCCATATATATGATCATATATTACATTTGGCACACGAAAGAACAAATGATAGAAAAAGAAGTTATTTTGGTGAACTCTTTTCCGATCTGGAAGTAAAACGACTCTGTGGTACCACCGTTCCCTAGTCCTCCTCGTGGGAGGGGCTAACACCAAAATTGTTCTGGACTTCATTTGTTGCCACATTGTGGAAAACATGGATGATGTTGAGCGAGTAGCTTGTTTGAAGAGCTCTACAGAGGCGCCAAAGACGTCGCCATATCTGGGTTCACCAGATCATTCAGAGACGTTCTCAGTACGGTGAATTTCATGGTTTACTGCAGGAGCTGCGCCTGGATGACGGCCGCTTTGAACGCCACTTTGTCTGTCTTTGGCTCAGTTCGAAGAATTTCTGTCCCGCATAAACCAGAGAGAGGGAAAAATATAAACAATACTGGAGAATCTTTTTATTACTGTTTCAAAGAAAATGAGAAAAGTATCAAAAACCGTGTTAAACTCTCTTGCTGCGACAGGATGGTGACCTCACTGAAAGCATCAAGATCCCAAAGCTGAGTCCCTGATTGGTCAATGCCTCAACCTCACCAAACTTCTGATTTTTTAAGTCTTGAGAACCTCAGATTTCATCTATAAAATGACATATTAATGAAACTCGACGCTCCTGTGATGCAAATCGTGTGAATGTAGCATTAGTCAAATTCTACCATCTCTATTTGCAGATTTTTTTCTTTTAGAATAGAAAAACATCTTGTACTCTTTATTATTTTTACATTAACCGACGATTTCAGTTGGAGAAATCTGTGTGAGGTGGGCTGTTATCAAGAATAAAATCAAGAGATGAAATATGTTTCAGATGAAGCAACAAAATGCACGCGTGTGATTGGTCCTCACCACGGGGTTCCAGTTTCAGTGAAACAGTGAGCCAAGTCCCGGCCGGCCTCTTTTCCCAGCCTGGACAGGTTGAACTTGGTCTGCAGGGTCATCTGCAGGTTCCCCGTGTAGACCAGCTGCAGTTCCACCCACAGGCCTGCAGGGGGAGCCACAAAGAGGTCAGCGGGAGACTGCCAAACTGCTTAGTGGGAGGATTAAGCGAGCTTTCACTCGGATGATCAGGCCTCGAAATTAAATTTATGAGAAATTACGGCGGATTATTAGGAGCCTGAGAGGAGACAATGAGGGTGGAGGAGGACAAGAACTCCCAACACCATCACGATGCCGCACCGTCAGGTCATCAAATTATGTTTTTTTAGAGCAACCTACGTGAAAACATGAGCTGAAAAGGCTGAAAGCAAAGGCCTAATGACCGTCTATGAGATTACATAGGATGATAGGTCTGATCTGAAGCTCAGCTGTAATAACATCAGCTGCTACACGGTGGTTTAAGCTGCGGCGTGCACTCACCCCTGTGGTTCACCTCTGGTCTGGACGCCGCGGAGATCTGCGGCACGGAGCAGCCCATGTCCATCTCCGTCAGACTCAGCTCGTTCATGAAGTAAGGCAGCTGCAGGAAAGCGTGGTTACAGGAATTCTAACTAGAAAAGTTGCATTACCCACAATAATGCTTTTTGCTGAAAGTAGTCGCTGAAGAAGCTGAAGCTTTTGGCTAAAAACGCAAAAGCTATTTGCAAAATCTTAAATTTCCTAAAAGAACTGTGAAAGAGCGCTTTAGTTGACCTAAATTTCTTAAAATTATGAAGTGAAATTGTGTAAAAAATCCCTAATACTTGCCAATTTTGAGAATGTTTTAATGTGTTCCTTAAATACAAGGTAAACTTCAATATAGCGCCAAAAAAAACCTAAGTAGATCATAAATTAGCCAAAAAAAGCTAGCTTGTTGCTTAAATACTCACTAATCTCCAATTAATTCATCAGTAAATCAAATAAATCAAAAACGTTGCCAAAATATGACCTAAACTCCAAAAAAAAAACTTCAGTAGACAACAAATTATCCAAAAACGCTAGCTCATTCCAACTCAAAATGGCCTAAAAATCCTCAAAAATTAAATTAGTCAAAAATATTAACCTGCTGCTAAAATAGAAAACACTAAATTAGCCTATAAAAACTTTGGTGGGAAAACAAATTAGCCAAATACGTTAGCATAGCGTTAAAAGAAACACAGTAGATTCCAGATTAGCCAAAAAAAAGCTAGCACATTCAAACTCCAAAATGGCCTAAAATTAATTCAATTAGTCAAAAATGCTAGCCTGCTGCTGAAATAAAAGCTATACTCTAAATTAGCCAATAAATACTTTGATGGATACCAATTTAGCCAAAAACATTAGCACGTTGCTTAAATACTAGCTAAGCTCTAAAATAGCCTAGAAAAATCCTCAGTAACCTAAATTAGTCAAAAATGTTAGCTGGTTGCTAAAATGGAAGCTCGACTCTAAGTTAGCCTATAAAAATTTTGGGGGTAACCAATTTAGCTAAATATGTTAGCTTGTTGCTAAAATATTAACTCCAAATTAGCATTATGAAATAAAACTCATTAGCTGCCAAATTAGCCAAAAAAGCTAGCACGTTGCTTCAATATTAGCTAAACTCTAAAATAGCCTAAATATTCCTCAGTAAACTAAATTAGTCGAAAATATTAGCTTGTTGCTAAAATGGAAGCTAAACTGTAAATTAGCCTATAAAAATTTTGGGGGTACCCAATTTAGCCAAATATGTTAGCTTGTTACTAAAATATTAACTCTAAATTAGCATTACAAAATGAAACTCATTAGCAGCCAAATTAGCCAAAAAAGCTAGCACGTTGCTTCAATATTAGCTAAACCCTAAAATAGCCTAAATATTCCTCAGTAAACTAAATTAGTCAAAAACGTTAGCATGTTGCTAAAATATTAGCTAAACTCCAAATTGGCATACAGAAACTTCAGTAGATGACAAATTAGCCAAAAAAGCTAGCACGTTGCTTTAATATTAGCTAAACTCTAAAATAGCCTAAATATTCCTCAGTAAACTAAATTAGTCAAAAATGTTAACTTGTTGCTAAAATGGAAGTTAAACTCTAAATTAGCCTATAAAAATTTTGGGGGTAACCAATTTAGCCAAATATGTTAGCTTGTTGCTAAAATATTAACTCTAGCATTACGAAATAAAACTCATTAGCTGCCAAATTAGCCAAAAAAGCTAGTACGTTGCTTCAATATTAGCTAAACTCTAAAATAGCCTATATATTCCTCAGTAAACTAAATTAGTCAAAAACGTTAGCTTGTTGCTAAAATGGAAGCTAAACTCTAAATTAGCCTATAAAAATTTGGGGGGTAACCAATTTAGCCAAATATGTTAGCTTGTTGCTAAAATATTAACTCTAAATTCACATTATGAAATAAAACTCATTAGCTGCCAAATTAGCCAAAAAAGCTAGCACGTTGCTTCAATATTAGCTAAACTCTAAAATAGCCTAAATATTCCTCAGTAAACTAAATTAGTCAAAAACGTTAGCTTGTTGCTAAAACGGAAGCTAAATTCTAAATCAGCCTATAAAAATTTTGGGGTAGCCAATTTAGCCAAATATGTTAGCTTGTTGCTAAAATAATAACTCTAAATTAGCATTATGAAATAAAGCTCATTTGCTGCCAAATTAGCCAAAAAAGCTAGCACGTTGCTTCAATATTAACTAAACTCTACAATAGCCTAAATATTCCTCAGTAAACTAAATTAGTCAAAAACGTTAGCTTGTTGCTAAAATGGAAGCTAAACTCTAAATTAGCCTATTAAAACTTGATAGAAAAAAAATTAGCCGAACTGTTAGCATGTTGCTAATGTGAATGCTTAACATTAATGTCTACATTTCAATTATGAGTTCCTCACTCGGATTTTGCTGAGCTTCTTCTGAATCTTGTGGGAGACGGCGTCGGCCCAGTGCTTCTCTCGGAGAAAATCCCAGAAGATTCGACCAATCAGAGCGTTGACCCACGCCGTTTGGCTCTTTTCGGGGAACTCTGTCAGATCACACGTACACTGAAGGGTAAAAAAAAAAAAAAAGGACAAGTTTGAGCTAACTGGAGAATTTCTTGTTGTTCCATATTTGTCTGCAAACGCGACCCACTTTTCTTCTGGAGGTGGGGCTGGCCTCCACGCTGCTTCCTCCCGGACTGGAGAGGGGCGTGGCGTCTTCTGCGGCCAGGAGTCGAGCCATGTAGCTGGGGTAATCAAATGTAGAAAGGCCCCTGGAGGTTCCAGAGGGGGCGGAGGAGATGCACGGCGCCGGGGGTGTGGGAGGGGCGTCATGGTCACTGCTGCCCCCTCTGCTCGGGCCTCTGCTGTTCGGGATGGGAGCGTTCTGCGTTGGGTCACCTTAAGGAAGGCAGAAAAAAGTAATAATTAATAAAAATAGTTAAATAGTTACACCAAATAGTTTAAATAGTTAAACCAAAACACACACATCAGAGATATCCAAAGCAAGTTTTGAAATTATTATGGGATGGCCACACGACCAACGGCTTGGCGGCCATTTTGTGGAAAAATATGAGATTTAGAGATTTTCACATTTTCCCGCAATTTAGGAAAAAAAAACTTTTCTTCAAGCGATTTTCACAAAATTTTACACCCACCCCCCCAGCGTGAGTCTACAACCACCTCAAAAGTTTTGTTGACTTTTGACCCCAAGAGGAAGCCGCCATCTTGAATTATTAAAAAAAACCCGCGACAAAGGAAAACCTGTCCTAGGGATTCTCATCGACCGTCTTCAAACTTCTCGGGCATCATTTGGAAGCTACTGTGGAAAAAATGTTGGAATTAGAAATTGTAGATTTTGAATGGCGTGCGCGTGGCGAGCCAAAAAAAGTGGCGTTCTCCTGTTACTCGCATATTTTTTAACGAACTACTGTGAAAATTTGATGCATGGATCCCTGGGTAAAGCAGAAAAAAATAATGTAACATAGAACAAGGAAATATTAAGAATGTGGGCGTGGCTAGCAAATAACCTCCGTTGCTAAGGAAATCCATAAGTTTACTTTTGCCGATTCTTCTGAAACTTTCATCGATCTGTTCGGTATCCTCGGGCAACCAAAACATAAAATGGTTGCTATGGAGATTAAATCATCAGAAAAGCCACGACACAGGTGGGAAGAGGGGCGTCATGGTTACTGCTGCCCCCTCTGCTCGGACTTCTGCTGTTCGGGATGGGAGCGTTCTGCGTTGGGTCACCTTACAGAATGCAGGAAAAAGTAATAATTAATAAAAATAGTTAAATATTTTGTTAAAATGTGAAAAAGTTGGGGGAAATGATGACTTGTTTTACTGACAAATTCCTGCACCCTTGAGCGAGAATTTGACCCCCGCCGTATGATCGAAAACTCACCAAAATTTGGGCACACCTACTGCCCAGTGACAAAATGAAAAAAAAAGTTCAAAATCCGCGAACGAAACCAAAACACACATATCAGAGATATCCAAAGCAAGTTTTGAAATTATTATGGGATGGCCACACGACCAACAGCTTGGCGGCCATTTTGTGGAAAAATATGAGATTTAGCGATTTTCACATTTTCCCGCAATATAGGAAAGAAACTTTTCTTCAAGTAATTTTCACAAAATTTAACACCCACCCCCCCAGCGTGAGTCTACAACCACTTCAAAAGTTTTGTTGACTTTTGACCCCAAGAGGAAGGCGCCATCTTGAATTATTTAAAGAAAACATCCTTAAGACCTGCTACAAAAGAAAACCTGTCCTAGGGATTCTTATCGACCGTCTTCAGACTTCTCGGGCATCATTGGGAAGCTACTGTGGAAAAAATGTTGGAATTAGAAATTGTAGATTTTGAATGGCGTGCGCGTGGCGAGCCAAAAAAAGTGGCGTTCTCCTGTTACTCGCATATTTTTTAACGAACTACTGTGAACATTTGATGCATGGATCCCTGGGTAAAGCAGAAACAAATAATGTAACATAGAACAGGGACATATTAGGAATGTGGGCGTGGCTAGCAAATAACCTCCGTTGCTAAGGAAATCCAAAAGTTTACTTTTACCGATTCTTCTGAAACTTTCATCGATCTGTTCGGTATCCTCGGGCAACCAAAACATAAAATGGTTGCTATGGAGATTAAACCATCAGAAAAGCCAGGACACAGGTGGGAAAAGGGGAGTCGTGATGGCAGGGGTGGGTGGTGCCTGCGGGCTATACAACACAACTTAATTTAATGATTTTTTTATCTTCCATTAGGGGTGTGACGATAATCAACAAATGAATGAATCAATTTTCGATTCCTATAATCAAACCAGATCGATCCGTCTGAGGGGAGTTGTTAATCGAATTGACCAACTTTTATAAAACAGCCTTAAAATGAAATAAATGGATTAAATCTGTAATGAAAAGTATCATGTGGATTGAGTCGTGGTCGGTTTATTTAACTATAAACATGGACAACACATCTGTGATGACAGCAAAACATTAATAAGTCATCACTTTGAATTTATCAAAGAAACATCACTGTTTATAATGCTCTAAAATAATGTATTTTGAATGCGTTAATCGCGATTAATTAATTACAGATAATTTTTTTTAATCGCTGTAATCTCATTTTTTTCCCCCTAAAACATTACTGTTTCTACTTTTGAGCTGCTTTAAAAATAAAATCCCTTTTTCAGCTTATGGTTAAGCGTCACCCGCACCCGGATGTGAACATCGATCGACTGTTAAGTGACTTCACGGGAGAGAAAGGTGAGAAGAAACTGTTCGTTGGAGAGAAAGGTGAAAATGGAAATGGATGGAAAATGTGATGTGCTGCCTTCTTTTTCATAAAGAGTTTGGAAATCAGTGAAGCAGCTCAAGTTTGGCTTATTCCCTAGTTGTGGGTGGAGCCATGGCCATCAAGTTTAAAATTTGACCCCACAATAGTTCTCACTTAATCATTTGAGATTAAAAATGGAACCCTTTGGTGGTGTAAAAGTAAATAAATCCACTTTTTTGTTGTGTTTTGATCTTTTTCTGCATCACAAACTCATATATTTAAGTAAATATACATAAAAATAAGGCTTTTCGTAGCTTTTATTAAGTAAAATAATTACATAATTACTCAAGCGAATATACAGAACCGTATCTTTATTATTTTATATTGACAGTAGCAGGTAAATCAAACAACAGTAGGCTGAACTTCATGGAATTAAAGTAATTTTAATTCTTGTTTACTTGTTTGTTTGTACACAAATGGTTTACACTTAATTATTTAGTAAGAAACTTTTACTGTTCAGGACCAGGTATTTAACTCTGACGTTTTGGCTAAAGATCTGTTTTTGGTCAGATCTTTTAAAATGAACCGAATCATATTAGCAACCACAAATTATGATTTAAATCAAATTGTTAAAAAGAATCGTTACCATTTATTTTCCATCTCAGAGAATCTTCTTTTCATTTTCTGATCTCAGTCTTTTCATTTTTCTGTTTGTCTGCTGGCATCACATTGATAAATTTCTAAATAGCATCAGTTTTCCTAACATTTTCCCAGAATTCCAGAGATATAAATACCAACATGATTTCTCTGAGCTGCACTCTGCAGTCAGGGATGTTTGAAATGTCGCGCGTTAGCTTTCAAAATGGTGGAAAAATCGAATAAACGAGCAAATCTGCCAGAATTTGACATGGATTCTCACAGATTTGCAGCTTGCATCCTGCAGACATGAACCGTTTATGAGGCTACATGTGGTTTTTTTGGGAAAATGTTAACATCGGAAGAGTCTTAATTCTGTTTCTCAACCCCGCGGAGAACAGGTTGTTTTAGGCCAGAGGTCGGCAACCTTTAAGAGTTAAAGAGCCATTTGGGCTCGTTTTCTACGGATCAAAACCTAGAAGGAGCCGCATAAACTTACATTAGCATTTAAGAAATTTGGATTTGCATTCATAACCTTATTTTCGTTTTTTTTTTTTTAATATATAAATATGAATAACATCTATTTTTGCAAAAACAAAAGCAAAAATATATAGAAAGAAACTCTCAAAAAGTATTTTTTTAAAACGTTTTTAACTTTAGTAGCAAAAAAGCTAGCTCGTTGCTTAATTACAAGCTGATCTTCAAATTAGCATAACATTTCTCTGTAAATTAAATCAGCCAAAAATTTTAGCATGTTGCTGAAATAAAAGCTAAACTCCAAATTAGCCTAAAACCCCCAGCAGATAATAAATTAGCTAAAAATTTTAGCATATTGCTTAAATATTAGCTAAACTCCAAATTAGCATAAAAAACTATTTAGAGGCCAAATTCGCCAAAAATTAGCTTGTTGCTAAATTACTAGCTGAACTCCAAAATAGCCTAAAATCTCAGAAAACTAACTTAGTCAAAAACGTTAGCATGTTGCTAAAATAGAAGCTAAATTCTAAATTATCCACCAAAAAAAATCAATAGATAATTAGCTGAAAACATTAGCATTTTACTAAAACCTTTGCTAAACTCCAAATTAGCATAGAATTCCTCAGAAAACTAACTTAGTCAAAAACGTTAGCATGTTGCTAAAATAGAAGCTAAATTCTAAATTATCCACCAAAAAAAAATAAAATCAATAGATAACAAATTAGCTGAAAACATAAGCCTTTTACTAAAACCTTTGCTAAACTCCAAATTAACATAGAATTCCTCAGAAAACTAAATTAGTCAAAAACGTTAGCATGTTGCTAAAATAGAAGCTAAATTCTAAATTATCCACCAAAAAAAAAAAAAATCAGTAGATAACAAATTAGCTGAAAACATAAGCCTTTTACTAAAACCTTTGCTAAACTCCAAATTAGCATAGAATTCCTCAGTAAACTACATTAGTCAAAAACGTTAGCATGTTGCTAAAATAGAAGCTAAATTCTAAATTATCCACCAAAAAAAAAATCAATAGATAACAAATTAGCTGAAAACATAAGCCTTTTACTAAAACCTTTGCTAAACTCCAAATTAGCATAGAATTCCTCAGAAAACTAAATTAGTCAAAAACGTTAGCATGTTGCTAAAATAGAAGTCAAGACCCTAAATTAGCCTCAAAACCCCAGTAGAAAAAAAAAATTAGCCAAAAATGTTAGTATGTTGCTAAAATAATAGCTAATCTCCATTTTTTTTTTTTTAATTACTCTTATTTTATTTTTCTTCGTTCAGAGAGCCACTATGTAGAGACAGAAGAGCCACATGTGGCTCTGGAGCCGCAGTTTACAGACCCTTGTTTTAGGCACAAAGGCATGAACTCTAAAGCTAAGTAATAATCACCAAAATGATTCTGAAGAGCATCAGATTGTGAGTCCCCTGACGGAGACTGGATTAAAAAAAGCAACAAAAAAAAAAAACGTGGAGCATGTAATCCATAATCCATGCATATGTAGTATTTGCATGGATGTCTTCTCTCCTCTTAGCTAATGCATTCCTAACATTTTTCCTACCCGATTGGGAAATGCATCTGCCCGGCTTCTGCTTCTCCCCCGGCTTTTCGAGCTCCGCCTCCTTGGAGGCAAACAGGAAGTGATGGAACCACTCCTCCTTCTCTCTTCCTGTGCGGCCAAACAGGTACAGAGCGGCGCGGGCGGCTTTGGAGGACTGTTCGGCGGCGTGCTCCTCTTTCAGGTTCTCCGCGGAGCCTCCTTTCTCCCCGGGCTGGCAGTGGGAGCCCACGGCGAGCTGGATGCAGATGGGGTATTTGGGGTTCCAAACCCTTTTCCGAGCTAACACAGACGGCAGCAAAAAAACCTGAAGAGAGATTTTAGATGGTAAACCGAAACCCCAAAAATTCAAAATCCACTAATGAAACCAAAACACACGCATCAAAGATATGAATTGGAAGTTTTAGAATTATTATGGGATGGCCATACAACCAACGGCTTGGCGGCCATTTTGTGGCAAAGTTTGAGATTTAGTGATTTCAACATTTTCCCGCAATTTAGGAAAAAGAAACTTTTCTTCAAGCAATCTTCACAAAATTTAACACCCACCCCCCCAGCGTGAGTCTACAACCACCTCAAAAGTTTTGTTGACTTTTGACCCCAGGGGGAAGCCGCCATCTTGAATTATTTAAAGAAAACATCCTTAAGAACCTGCTAGCTAAGAAAACCTGTCCTAGGGATTCTCATCGACCGTCTTCAAACTTCTCGGGCATCATTGGGAAGCTACTGAGGAAAAAATGTTGGAATTAGAAATTGTAGATTTTGAATGGCGTGCGCGTGGCGAGCCAAAAAAAGTGGCGTTCTCCTGTTACTCGCATATTTTTTAACAAACTACTGTGAACATTTGATGCATGGATCCCTGGGTAAAGCAGAAAAAAATAATGTAACATAGAACAGGGACATATTTGGAATGTGGGCGTGGCTAGCAAATAACCTCCGTTGCTAAGGAAATCCAAAAGTTTACTTTTGCCGATTCTTCTGAAACTTTCATCGATCTGTTCGGTATCCTCGGGCAACCAAAACATAAAATGGTTGCTATGGAGATTAAACCATCAGAAAAGCCACAACAGAGGTGGGAAAAGAAACTTTTCTTTTTAAGCGATCTTCACAAAATTTTATATACATGTCCTCACTACAAAAGTTTCGTTGACCTTTGACCCCGAGAGGAGGCCGCCATCTTCAACCATTAAAAAAAAACTTGTAATACTAGCTATAAACGAAAAATCGCCCTACGGATTTTTAACCGATTGTCTTCCATTGGAAAGCAACTGCGGAAAAACCGTTGGAATTAGAATTGTAGATTTTGGACAGAGTGCACGTGGTAAGCTAAAAAAAGTGGCGTTCGTTCTCTTGTGACTAGCAGTAATATGAACCTGCAGGTCCGGAGACCCAACAACGTTCTCAGGACCGCATTCTCAGGACCCAGGCTTTTTGATACAGCGCCTCTAGTGGCTGCAGGACTAACAGCAACCTCAGGACGATTTCAGGACTTTTTTATTGAGACGGCGCCTCCTTGCTGCTGGGTGCCGTTTATATATTTTTTTTCAAAAATAAATGTTACTAACGGTTTAAATCAGTTATGCACCATTAATATTATTGGTTAAGACTGAAGATTTCAAATGTTTTTCTTATATCTTTTTGTATATTCAATTTCAATTTTATTTTTTATATAAGAATTTTGCCTCATTGGGCTTCATGCAGGTAATTTTACAGATGCAGAGAATAGTCATGAAACTTGAAGAAAAAAAATATCTAAAGACTAAACAGACTAAATAAACTGGATATCCAGTATGTTACACAACAAAATAATAAAATATATATGAATTCACATGTTGCTTTGCTGAGTAAACATTTTGTTTTCCCCTTTTTTGTCATAAATGCAAATGATATTTAGGTTATAATGGTGCAATATTAATGAATTACACAAACATAAAAAATTGTAACACTTAAAATAAGATGAAAAGTTACACAAAATGATGTATGCTGTAAATTGCTAAAATATGTATTGCTAATAAACCATCTTGAATTAAGATTTGCACAAACAATATTAATTTGGATAAAAGCTACATATGGAAGTCGCTGTCTATGTTTCTACAAAAAACTGAAATTTATTGGTAATTTACTTTTATATATTTTGAGATTCATGTGATAAATTACCTAGTTATTCACGTTTTAAGAGCGTTGCGCTTTTTTTTTTTCCCCTTACTACTCACAATGTGTCTCGTAAAGCCCCCAGGAAATAAAACAAACTCCACCCTGTAGGAGGCGCTGTGTTAAAAAAGCCTGGGTTCTGTCTTTACTCGCGCATTTTTCAACGGAATACTGAGAAAATTTGGTCCCTGGTTATAGCTGAAGAAAATTATATAACTTAGGACAGGAACATATTAGGAATCTGTGCGTGGCTAGCAAATAACCTTTGTTGCTAAGGAAATCCAACAAAATGGTTGCTTTCTTCTTGAAAAACTAAAATCTTGATCTGTTGACCATGGTTGCTGTCCCCAGGTGACCAAAACATAAAATGGTTGCTATGGGGATTGAACCATCGGAAAAGCTGCCAAACGGTTGCTACCAAAACATAAAATGGTTGCTATGGGGATTGAACCATCGGAAAAGCTGCAGGTGACCAAAACATAAAATGGTTGCTATGGGGATTGAACCATCGGAAAAGCTGCAGGTGACCAAAACATAAAATGGTTGCTATAGGGATTGAACCATCGGAAAAGCCCCCTTTTTTTCTTTTATTACATAGTTTGGTTTGTGTAACGGCTGACTCAGCGAGTATGGCCGGGTCAAAGGCGAGCAGCAGGGTGAAGATGGGTAGAGCACGAACTAATCTGAACATATTTTATGCCAATTAACCTTTAATACAAACCGCTTCCCTCCCTCTTCGCTCGTGCCTTGAGGCACTCGACCAAAAGGCCAATGTAAATGTCATTCTAAGATCCACGCTTTAATAATTAATTTATTAAATCAATTCAAAGCCACAGTTCAAATGTTTAAAGCTGTAATTTGAAGGAGGTTTGACAGCATCTGAAGGACAGAATTTAACTTCAGCTAAATGGGATTTTCTCCATTTGTGGTGATCTCAAAGAAAAGGTCATAAATTCCTTCTACTGAGCACTCAGCGGGACGTTTTATTTCGAAAATCCGTGTAGAATGAACTTCCCAAACAAGAGCCCCCTCAGGGAGTCTTCATACTTTGCTCTTTGCGAGCTGAAAGCAGCGGGACTTGACAAAGGTAGCTTCGTGGACTTTCTCATCGTAGGCCGCCCTGCGGCTGATGTTGGCGCGTGGGTAGTCCAGACGGAGGCTGGTGCCCTCCAGGGTCGCGAAGACGGAGTGAGTCATGGCGGGATGGCAGGTTTCTGGGTCGTAATCATGGATTTCATTCATCCAGCCCTGAAAGAGAAAAAGCATTTGATTTGAATAAAATCAAACGTTTTAATATTAATCCGCCCCCTTTTTTATGCTTCAGTTCCAAAAGGAGAGTTGTTTATTCTGTGCCTGGACTGCAGATGGTTTTCTCAAGTCTTCTGCCCACGCCACAATTTTTGACATCGTTATTATGGGATGGCAACAGTACATGCTGTTTGTTGGCTACTTTGTGTAAAAATGGGTGATTTTTACATTTCATCCTCAATTTGGGGGAAATAAACCTTTTTTGTTGGACAAATTTTCACAAAATTTCCCTCACACACCACCAGGTTAGAACGTTTTGATGACCTTTGACCTTGGAAAGAGGGAACATCTTGAATTAAAAAAAAAAAAAAGAAAAAAAAAAATCACCCTTGGTACGGTCTAAAAAAGTAAAAATTCATTCTATAGGGATCATTAGAAATCTTGTTGTTTGTTTGAAGTTTATAGATTTTAAACGACGTTAGCATGACGGGCTAGCAAAAGTGGCGCTATTCTATAGTTTTAAGATATTTTTAATTTGTAAAAATGAACTGAACAAAACAACGGAACATATAATATGAACATATTAGAAATGTGGGCGTGGTCAGCAAATAACCTCCGTTGCTAAGAAAATTCAAAAATTTACTTTTGCCAATTTTTATGAACATTATACCGATCTGTTCATCACCCCCAGACGACCAAAAAATAAAATGGTTGCTATGGAGATAAACTCACAGAAAAGCCGCCATTTTGAAAAAAGTCATTTTCTTATGGTTGATGGTGGCTAGTACTTTCACCTCATAGCATGTGTGGGTTTTCTTTGATCTAAGAATATGCTCCATAGGGTAAATGTTTACTCTAAATGGTAGATGTGACTATGAGTGTGTGGTGCTGTGATTGGTTGGTGACCCGTCTTCGGTGTGCCCCACCCTCGCCCAACAGTGGCCAGGTTGGGCTATGGCAGTCCCAAAGGGGATAAAGCGGCTTCTACTCGCCCATCGCTCAATCAGTTGGTGAGTAGAAAGGGGGTTAAGGGGGGTAATTGCCACTTTTAAATAAAAAAAATCTAGCATGAAAGTTCCACTGATACATTTTAAGAACGAGAAGAAAATATATCTTATATAGTCCTAACATTTCTGTCATATATTTTCATAAACAATAGTGAACGAGTCGGGTTTTTCCAAAAGTCGTCTTGTAATCAAATGCAGCTCAGGTATAAAGAGACGAGTGGAGCCCAATCACAGCAATTTGAAGAGGCGGGAAAATTATAAGGCTGCTTTTTGATGAGGATTGATTCCTGCTTCAAGTTCTGACCCCTCCCCTTCTTTAAAAAAAATCACAAAAACACAAACAGATTCATAAATAGAGAATGTAGCAGCATGCAATTCCACAAAATGAAATATATATTGATTACACAAAAAAATCTGTCAATTATTTGAGATTTAGTTTAGGGAAATGAAGGATTTTAAATCTTTAATCTGGCTTGAGTTTAAGAGCGTAAAAATATTTGTCATAATATCAACCGATCATGAAATTTCCCTTCACTGCAAAAACTGAATCTTAAAAGGGGAAAAAGACCCTTGTTTCAAGAAAAGAAAGTTTTATTTTTTGTCTTGAAAGATAAAATAATCTTAAGAACATTTTTCAATAGAAAAATAATCTTTATTTGCATTTATATTATAAAAACAACTATAGAAAATTTTTTTTAAAAATTGAAGCAGGAAGAACCAAAAAGAAACTGAGCTGATATTTGAGCCTCTACCAAATAAAACATTTACATAAAATACAATTAAGCAATTTCATACACTCACAATTATCACTTTAAAAAACATTTACAATCATTTAACTATCAGGGATAAATCTGACTGGGATTTTTTTTAATTTAAAATAATAATTATTGGTAAGACAATATTTCAAACCCAATTTAAAGAAAGAATTTTCATGTTGTAAGAACGTTTTACTTATAAGTTTTTGCTGTGTATATTCTCTTTGTAGAACTTTTTTTTTTCTCCAATGATGGGATAATTTCGGCCCCTCGTACTAATTTTATGTGAACTGATCTGGATTTGAAGGTCTTATTGTGGTCTCCTTCTGGGCTTTGGAGGGCTCAGGCCGCTGCTCATGTGAGTAAACGGCTTAGCGGTTGTCGTGGTTTCACTTCAGAAGAGATGAAACAGAATTACCCTAAAGCAGCTCGACATCCAAAACACACAAGCCAAAAAATTAAAATGAAAAAAAAAGACAGAAAAAAAAAAAAACCTTTCAAACCCCCAAGCATTAGAAACACACTTTGATTAAAGTATCTTTTTGTTGGTCTGTTTTCCAGTTTTAGTATAATTTAATTTATAAATTAAAATGAAAAAAAATAAAAAATAAAAAAAAATCAGAGAAAATTCATCTGATTCTACAAATCCACCATAAAAATGAAAAAACTAATTTAGGTAAATTCCAACTTAATTTCCCCAAAAATAACTCCATGTAACTGCAAAATTCATGATGAAAATTGTTTTGCTGCTTAACAACATGGCTGCCATGAACAATTATTTTAATAGTCGACTAATCACGTCCTGTGCAAAGTAGATGTGAAGCACACATCTTAACCATTAGCTTTAAACTAACTAAATCCAAAAAGAAATATAGCATTATGTGCGATAATGCTAGTGTGAATGCTGGAAGCTGAATTTAGCCGCTGAAGATGCTGAAATTGATAGCTGAAAACCCTGAAGCTGATAGTCAGCTAAAATATTAGTTAAATGCTAAATTGACCCTAAAAAAAATTTGAAAGAAGCCCAAGTTAGCCAAAACAGCTAGCATTTATGTTATATACCAGCTCAGTGGCCTTGTGGTAGAGTGTCTGCCTTGAGATTGGAAGGTTCAGGGTTCAATTCCTGGCCGAGTCATACCAAAGACTCTAAAAATGGGACCCGGTGCCACCCTGCTTGACACTCAGCTATAAGGGGTTGGGGGGCTTGAACCACCAAATGGTTCCAGAGCGCGGCTGTGCCTGCAGCTCACCGCTCCCCCAGGGGATGGATCATATGGGGAAAAATTTCACACACCAAGGTGCATGAATAAATATTGGGACTTTAGCCACAAAAAACCTTGAAAAATATAAATTTGCCAAAATAGCTATCATCTAGATGACATATCAACTAAACTCCAAGACAAAAACTAAGCCTAAATTAGCCAAAGTAGCTAGCATGTAGCTTAAATATGAGCTAAACTGCAAATTAGCCACAAAAAACCTTAAAAAATATGAATTAACCAAAATAGCTATCATCTAGCTGAAATATTAGCTTGAAAACTCCAAAATAGCCTAAAAAAACCTTAGTAAATGCCAAACGAGTGCAAAAAGCTAACAGAGTACCTTTATAACTTTCAACTTCACTATACTCTGACGCCATAGAACATAAAGTAATGACTGATTAACCATTACATTAGCTGATTAGTCAACTAATCGTGGCAGCCCTTTTTATCTATCTTACTTTATTTTTAGAGCAGGCTAAGCCTTAAATCATCAAGAATTGGTGGTGGACACTTAAAGCTTTAAATAAATAAACTGAAACACGACAAGAACCCGTAGAGGCCAAAACCAGAGACATAACAGAGCAGATGAGCTGACAAGGAAGAACTGAGAGAAAAAAAAACCAAAAACCAGACACTTAAATAGACGGAGGGTCATTAACTGAAATGAAGACAGCTGTGGGTGATAACAAACCTGAAACTGATCAGACTGACGGACAATTCAAAACACAACTGACAAAATCCTTACACTAATTATTTTCCGATTTTGTCACTTTTAATTAATTTATTTTTTTGTATTTTTAGGATGTTTAAGAACTCTAGAAATAAAAATGTAACTATAGAAACAGATAAACTTGCTCTGTTTGATGTATTCTCTGCTGTGTTGTGATTAATGTTTGGGCTCAAACCACTGAAAGTCTTTTACGTCGATTCCAATCACATTTAAAGTTAAAAATCTCAATATTTATATATTTTTTTTCTTCTAAAAGCTTTTTATAAAATCCATTAAAGCAGCTTTTATAATAGAGCCAACCTGATACCTTTACTGGTATAGAGAATAAGAATAAAACTATGATGGTGAATATGTTTTTGAATGACTTTAGGTTGAAATTTTTAGATTTTGCGTCACATCTTTTTAACAAAAACATAAATAAAATACATCATTAAGTCGCGTTGGAAATAAAAAAATCTGGATGAAACAAAATACATTTAAAATTGTGAATGTTTGAGATTAAATAAGCAAAAAAAAAATAGAAAATAGCATCTAAACACCTGCTCAGTTAAGCAAAAATAACAAAACTAGAAATTATAGTTATTTATTTTTTCATTAATTGTGAACTGTAATTAATTAATCTAATCAATCACATCATTTTTAACCCATTAATAGCTTTAAAAAGTCTAATTTTGAGGTATTTTATTTAAGTTTGTGACATTCTGGTTCAGTAACAGAACATAATAAAACCAAAAAAATGACCATTAAGGTTTTTTTGCAATTATAAATGACTTCCAAGCAAATATCAAAATATAAAAAAAACTTTAGGTCCAGAATGTTTTCATTTAAAAAAGCCGTTACCATGACGACTTCGTATTAAACAGTCGAGTTTAATTTAAAAATATAACTGGACTAAAGCTCTATTAATTTGTGTGCAATAACACGGACGCAAAAATGGAATTAACGCGATTAAAAAAATAACGCACTAAAATGTCTGCGATTAATTAATCACGATTAACACGATAATTTGACAGCTCAAATAAATAAACCTTAACTCAAACGGGTTTAGAGCAGAGCAGTTTCAGGTCGTTCATATTAAACTTTTACCAAAGCACAACCGCTGCAGTCGGTGAAATAAAAAGCGTCTCATAAAGCCGTCAACAATAACAGCCGCGGAGCTCCAGTAATTAGCGCTCCACCTCTAACGGAGCCTGACAGTCGGCTTCTGCAGGGACCGACCGCCAACCGGGCTCTGTCACTTCCAGAGGCAATTAGTGAAAACACAAGCAGGGAAAGGAGCTGCTTTTAGTCAGGCAGTTTGGCAGATTGGAGGAGGACAGTTCCTGAGAAAAAAGAGCTCATGCATCAAGAAAATAACCGGCTTGTTAAGTCATTAGCGGTTTGGTTTCAGTCTGAGCCAGTTGGCTTATAAAATGAACGTCCTGAATGACTGCAAAACTACTTTTTTGTCATAATTAAAAATATTATATATATATATATATATATTATATATATATATATATCCTTTAAAATGAATTTAAAGGAAACCATGTATTGAAATTGAATTGTAAATTGCAAAATGTGTTTTCATTTGAATTATGATATCAAAAACTCATGACAATTGACAATTCAACTGATTTTGGTTTTATTCAATATTTTATTTTGAAAATTGTGATATTGAATTGTAAATTTTATTACTGAATTGTAAATTCCAAAATGAATTGTCATTTTACAAGCCTGAAATGACTAATGAATTGCAAATTGAATTGTCAATTGAATAATGCATAACATTTTGAATTATGACTATGGAGGATACCATCCTCATCGATTTTGATTGGTCCTCGTGTTAGCCCCGCCCCAACACGCCACAACGGGGCCAAAAGTTTTGAAGCTGAAACTTGGAGGTTCGTTAACGAAAAAAAAGTTTTGTAACTGAAAAAATAGTTTGGAAATTGAAATTTTGAGTTTTGGAAACAAATTTTTTCGGCCAAACGTTAAGATTTTTTTCAAAATATTTTATTTCGGTTTTAAATAATATTGGCCCCTATTTAGCTCCAAAGAAATAATTCTATATTTTAAGATGTATTCCATATATTTATGGCTCCACAACCAACCTGTGCAGAATCTTCTCTAAAACAGAACAGATCATTAAGAAACCAGATTACATCCTCAAAACTGAGACTCTTTTGTCCTTCTTAACGTTATTGTGAGTAAAAGTCTTTATTTGTTGGTTTTGCACACTTGTGTTTTGGATTGTGGTTGCAGAGTTTTATGTTTTTCACTTCAAATATGTTTAAAAGAAAAAAAAAAGCTTAAAATATAAAGACTTAAAAACTGAATAATTAATAAATATTCCTTTTACATTTATTTTGTATATTTTATCTGGAAGGGATAAATAACAGCATTAATATAATTTACACTTTATATGAACAAAAATTCACGCACACAAGCACACAAGATCCAAACTCAAAAATCAATAATTGGGGAATCTTCGTGGAGCAAGTGCTCCCTTAAATATATTCCAAATGGAAGCTGAAGTGATGAAAATGATCTAAAATAACTGAAATGTGGTGACATTCACCATGATATGACATAAGACACGAACATATTAGAAATGTGGGTGTGGATGGCAAAAAACTGCCGTTGCCAAGGAAATCCAAAAAATTACTCTTTCCGATTCTTCTAAAAATGACGTCGATTTGTTCATCACCCCCAGATGACTAAAAACTAAAATGGTTGCTATGGAGATAAAACAAACAGAAATGCCGGTTTTTGAAAAAAAAAGTGTGTTTTTATGACTTTTGTCCAATGATTTTGGAAGGGAAAATAGCCAAATATTAAAGACATCTTTTAGATGATCTTTTTGATCCTTGAGCGTGTGAAACACCTGATTAGCCAAGTGGAGAACATGCTGTTTCATTCAAGGTGCAAACTGAACAAAAATCAATATTTGGGGAATCTTTGTGGAGCAAGTGCTCCCTTAAACATATTCAAATGAAAGCTGAAGTGATAAAAAAGGATGTAAAATAACTGAAATGTGGTGACATTCACCATGATATGACATAAGGCACGAACATATTAGAAATGTGGGTGTGGATGGCAAAAAACTGCTGTTGCCAAGGAAATCCAAAAAATTACTCTTTCCAATTCTTCTAAAAATGACGTAGATTTGTACGCCCCCTCCAGATGACTAAGAAGTAAAACGGTTGCTATGGAGATATTTCAACAGAAAAGCCGCCATTTTGAAAAAAGTTATTTTTTTAATGATTTCATCTGCTGATTTTTGAAGGGCAAATGGCTAATTATTAAAGACACTTTTTAGATTATCTTTTTATTAAACACCTGATCAGCCAAGTAGAGAACATGCTGTTTTATTCCAGATGCAAACAGAAAAAAAATCAATAGTTTGGGTTTCTTCGTGGAGCAAGTGCTTTCTTAAACATATTCCAAATGGAAGCTATAGTGATAAAAATGATACAAATGGACTGAAATGTGGTGACATTCACTATGATATGACATAAGACATGAACATATTAGAAATGTGGGTGTGGATGGCAAAAAACTGCCGTTGTCAAGGAAATCCAAAAAATTACTTTTTCCCATTCTTCTAAAAATGACGTAGATTTATTCGTCACCCCCAGATGACCAAAAAATAAAGTAGTTGCTATAGAGATATCTCAACAGAAAAGCCGCCATTTTGAAAAAAATATATAATTTTAGGATTTTTGTCTAATGACTTTAGAAGGGAAAATAGCCATATATTAATGACATTTTTTAGATGATATTTTTGATCCTTTAGCGTGTAAAACACCTGATTAGCCAAGTGGAGAACATGCTGTTTCATTCTAGGTGCAAACTGAAAAAAATCAATAATTGGGGAATCTTCCTGTAGCTAGTGCTCCCTTAAACATATTCCAAATGGAAGCTGAAGTGATGAAAAGGATATAAAATAACTGAAATGTGGTGACATCAACAATGATATGACATAAGACACGAACAAATCAGAAATGTGGGTGTGGATGGCAAAAAACTGCCGTTGCCAAGGAAATCCAAAAAATTACTCTTTCCGATTCTTCTAAAAATGACGTAGATTTGTTCGTCACCCCAAGATGACTAAAAACTAAAATGGTTGCTATGGAGATATTTCAACAGAAAAGCTGCCATTTTTATTCTTTAACTTGTATTACACATGAACGGCCAAGAAGAGAAGATGCTGTTTCATTTATGATGCACACTGAAAAAAAAAATTAATACCTAGTGATACTTTGTAGAGCAAATTCTCTCTCAAATGGAAGCAGAGGTGATGAAATTTCATGAAAATGACTGAGATTTTCCCTCCTCTGTGGAGGGTGACTCACCTTCAGGACGTCAGGCTCAGAGCTGTCGCAGCAGCCTGTCAGAGTCCTTTCTTCAAACGGCATCTCTTCCGGTTGGTGAGTCGACGCCGAGCAGTCAGACCGGCAGGAACCCATCCGAATGAGGAAAAGACCCAGCAGAAACCCGAAGGCCAATCCCAAAGCCAATCCGGAGAAGTACGGGCTCAGAGGTAGGATGAAGTAGCCGTAGGACAGCACGGCCACGCAGAACAAGCTCATGCGCGGCAGAGGGTTCGGGGGCCCGGGAGACGCGCTGGCTGGCGGTGAAGCCAAAACCCGGAGACCGGCGAGGCTTCTGGGCTTCCTCCGAGTCTGGATGGAGAAGACGTGCATGTCGTCGCCGTCTGTGCAGATTTCCAGCTCCTCGTCTCTGTGGTGCTGCCGGGGGTGATGGACGGGACAGGGGCCCCGCTGACCTCTCGCCCCGTGCCTCAGGGAAGGCCACTCAAACACCGGCGGGACGTCGGCGTCGGTTTTCCGAGCGTTTCTCACGGGAGACTCCGACAGGTCCGTGCTGCCCTCCCGACCCAAACTCCGGCTGCTGCTCTGGTGGGCCAGCTGGGGCCTGCTCTGGTGTTTGGGGCTCCCCCCGACGTCCTCCCGCCGGATCTTGCTGAACATGCTGCTCAGGGGTTCCTGCACGGCCTCGGACAGCCTCCTCTTGGTGTCGTCCAGCTCCAGCTTGAAGAACCCCCCCTTTGGGCCGTCGCCGCTCGGCGAGAGCGCGGTGGGGGTCGGAGGGGCCGTTCGAGAGTCGCCGTTGCTTCGGGTTTTGGTTTGGGTCAGCTGCTTCCACAGGTGAAGGTTGAGGCGGGAATCCGACTTGGACTGGGACACCTCGGGTTCGGAGCGGGACAGCTCCGTGGAGATGGACTTGACGAGGCTCAGGAAGGGCCTGGGTCGGAGGCTGGAACCCTCTTTCGGCTCCAGCTCCGTGGAGAGGGACTTCACCAAGTTTGCGAGGGGACGATGGGTGGGCGAGGAAGGGCCGGGGGACAGGAAGCTGGCGGAAAAGTTCCCCAAGGAATCGGGAGAGGACGGTGAGAGGGGAACGTGGAAGCTGTGGGACTTCAGACCTCCTTCTTCCTCTGCAGAAAGGGTCCTCTCCTTGGACAGGGATATGGACGGGTAGTCCTCGTTGTGGTCCAGGGAGAAGATCAGCTCGCTTTCATCCATGCTGTCCCACCCCCCCTCCGTCCCAGTCAGCTGGATCACAATCCCTCGAGGGGCGTGCCGTTTCGTCCCGAGAGTCCCGGAGAAGCTGCTGGGCTCACCTCTTCCATCCCCATTCTTCTCGTTTTCTGCCATCTCTTTACATTTCCGAACCGAGGCCGCCCCTGAAAGAGAAAAGAAGGAAGCAGAACAAATAAAGAACAGAAACGGAGCCGTGATGTGGAGCTGGGATGTAGCTCAGCTCTGCAGGGCTGTGGAAGTCTAAATTAATCTGACGACGGGTAAACTGAAGAGCAGCCAAGTCTGTCCCAGAGCGGCCGCTCCAATCGAGGAAGAGGCTTTGGATGCAAAACAAAAATCTATTTCTTCTTGTTGCTTTGAGTCTAATACAAAGACTTCAAACCTGGTTTTCAGACATTCTAGACATTTTAACCGATTTAAACTCGCTTAGCGTTGATCTTAGGGCTGCCATAAGTAATAATTTAATAGTCGATTAGTCGTTACTTTATATTATATGGAGTCAGAGGGTTGTGAAGTTGGAAGTTATAATGACATTATTCTGATATTTTGGCGTTTATTAAGGTTTTCAGGCTAATTTGTAATTTAGCTAATATTTCAGCTACATGTTAGCTGTTTTAGCTAATTTTGTTGTTTTCGAGGCTGTTTGGAGTTTAGCTTATATTTTAGTCACATGCTAGCTGTTTTGGCTAACTTAGCCTTTTTCAGTTTGTTTCGGCTAATTTGGAGCTTAGCTAATATTTCAGATACATGCTAACTGTTTTAGCTAATTTAGTCATTTTTGCTTTTAGGCTATTTTGGAGTTTAGCTAATATTTCAGTTACATGCTAGCTATTTCGGCTAATTTTGGCTTTTTTTGTTTTTAGGCTAATTTGTAGTTTAGCTAATATTTTAGCCACATGCTAGCTGTTTTGGCTAACTTAGCCTTTTTCAGTTTGTTTAGACTATTTTGGAGTTTGGCTAATATTTCATCTACATGCCAAATATTTTAGCTAATTAAGTCTTTTTTTTAGGCTGTTTTGGAGCTTAGCTAATATTTCAGTTACATGCTAGTTATTTTGATTAATTTAGGTTTTTTTCCTTTATAGGTTATTTGGTAATTTGGATAATATTTTCAGGTACATGCTAGCTATTTTGGCTAATTTTGGCTTTTTGTGTTTTTAGGCTAATTTGTAGTTTAGCTAATATTTTAGCCACATGCTAGCTGTTTTGGCTAACGTAGCCTTTTTCAGTTTGTTTAGACTAATTTGGAGTTTAGCTAATATTTCATCAACATGCTAACTATTTTAGCTAATTTAGTCTTTTTAGGCTATTTTGGAGCTTAGCTAATATTTCAGTTACATGCTAGCTATTTTGGTTAATTTTGGCTTTTTTCCTTTGTAGGCTATTTGGTAATTTGGCTAATATTTTCAGGTACATGCTAGCTATTTCGGCTAATTTTGGCTTTTTTTGTTTTTAGGCTAATTTGTAGTTTAGCTAATATTTTAGCCACATGCTAGCTGTTTTGGCTAACTTAGCCTTTTTCAGTTTGTTTAGACTATTTTGGAGTTTAGCTAATATTTCATCTACATGCTAACTATTTTAGCTAATTTAGTCTTTTTTTTAGGCTGTTTTGGAGCTTAGCTAATATTTCAGTTATATGCTAGCTATTTTGGTTAATTTAGGCTTTTTTTCTTTTTAGGCTATTTGGTTATTTGGCTAATATTTTCAGTTACATGCTAGCTATTTCGGCTAATTTTGGCTTTTTTTTTGTTTTTAGGCTATTTTGGAGTTTAGCTAATATTTTAGCCACATGCTAGCTGTTTTGGCTAACTTAGCCTTTTTTGTGTTTAAGCTATTTTGACATTTAGCTAATATTTTAGTCAGATGCTAGCTGTTTTGGCTAACTTAGCCTTTTTCAGTTTGTTTAGACTAATTTGGAGTTTAGCTTATGTTTCATCTACATGCTAACTATTTTATCTAATTTAGTCTTTTTTTAGGCTGTTTTGGAGCTTAGCTAATATTTCAGTGACATGCTAGTTATTTTGGTTAATTTTGGCTTTTTTTCTTTATAGGCTATTTGGTCATTTGGCTAATATTTTCAGGTACATGCTAGCTATTTCGGCTAATTTTGGCTTTTTTTGTTTATAGGCTAATTTGTAGTTTAGCTAATATTTTAGCCACATGCTAGCTGTTTTGGCTAACTTAGCCTTTTTTGTGTTTAAGCTATTTTGAAATTTAGCTAATATTTTAGTCACATTGCTAGTGTTTTATGGCTAACTTAAGCCCTTTTCCTAGTTTGTTTAGGCTAATTTCTATTTTAGCTAATTTAGTCTTTTTTTAGGCTGTTTTGGAGCTTAGCTAATATTTCAGTTACATGCTAGTTATTTTGGTTAATTTTGGCTTTTTTCCTTTGTAGGCTATTTGGTAATTCGGCTAATATTTTCAGGTACATGCTAGCTATTTCGGCTAATTTTGGCTTTTTTTGTTTTTAGGCTAATTTGTAGATTAGCTAATATTTTAGCCACATGCTAGCTGTTTTGGCTAACTTAGCCTTTTTTTATGTTTAAGCTATTTTGGAGTTTAGCTAATATTTTCAGTTACATGCTAGCTGTTTTGACTAATGTGGGTTTTTTTCAATTTTTTAGGCTGTTTTGGAATTTAGCTAATATTTCAGTCACATGCTAGCTGTTTGTCTAACTTAGACTTTTTTCAGTTTTAGGCTAATTTGACATTTAACTAATATTTTACCTGGCTTTCAGCTTCAGTGTTTTCAGCTATCAATTTCAGCTATCAACTTCCGCGGTTTTAGCTATCTATTTCAGCATCTTCAGCTATCGCTACTAGCATTCTCAGCAGCCAAATTCAGCTTACAGCATTCACTTTAGCATTATCGTAGGTAATGCTATATATATAGTTTTTAGTGAATTTAAAGCTAATGATAAGGAATTTATTATTAAAATGAATCCAAGTTTTGACGATATAAAACTTTATTTCAAACAATTTACTGTATATGGAGAACTGGACTGAGTGAGTGAGATGTCATCCATTGAACATGATTTACGTCTGGTTCAGTCAATCCAGCTGCCATTTTTCTGTGATATGTCCGTCATCGTGTTTGAACTAGACGTCCTCTGATTGGTCCGTGTCGGTCTGAGCCTATATTTCTATGGCAACCCCTGTATCCAATCAGTGGTGAGCATGTTAGAAGGCCACAGCCCTTCCACGGAGAGCGGGTTCAGGAGAATCTGTCAGTCAAACGCTTCGTACCTTCGACCTACTTTAACTGAGGCATCTGATTGGTCAGTTTATAACTTGGAAAAAAATATGAAAATAAATCTTAAACACGTTAAAGAGATGCATCAGAGCAAGAATGGTTATTCTGACGAACAGAAATGTAAATAATGTTTAGTCTAGTCTTTTTTAGCTCTTGGAACAGCGGGCAGGACACTCCTTCCAGTTTTCTTAATACAGTCCACAATTGTCATTTAGACTCAATAAGTTAGGCATTCTTTTTTCATCAACCTTAATTAATCCGATTAATTCTCATCTAATGCCACAGATCCAAACTACAGTGAGGTGAACACCAGGTTATTCCAGGACTTTTCAACAGTCCATTACAGACATACAACAATTTAAGTGATTTAAACTACTTTCAAGATTAACTATCACAACTTTTTTTTTAAAGAAATCTTGTCCCACCGGCAGATTTTTCACGTATGATATAATAAAAATCTTAAATTCTGTTTTTTTTTTTTCCTTGTTTTGAGACATTTCATTCTAAAATAAGTCATTTCTACTTGTTACACTAGTTTTTTTTTTGGTCACCGTCATTAAAATATCTAAAACTAATCCTATCAAGTAGTTTTTTCTTATTTCTTAAATATTTTTTTCCTTTTGAATGCTTGAAGAACTCTTTTTTTATATAGATTCAATGGGTTTCTTGTCAAGTACTTGCTGTATAGACTGATCATTTTATGAGTTTATTATGTTTTTCTTCTTAAGATTAGAAATTTTAGGATATTGTTTTTGTACAATGCAGTATTAAGGCCAGAAAAATGAGTAAAATTAAGAGGTTTAAAGTCATAATTAAAGAGAAAAAAAAATAATAAATTTAGCCTACGACTTTTAAAGATAAAAT